>JARACY010002974.1:0-37241 GCA_029255725.1 Scrobipalpa atriplicella | reverse complement strand
TTGCCGCTATAACAACAAATAATAAAAATTACTTTTTTGCTCGTTTTTGTAGATAATGTTTTGGAGGCTGTTTCTCATGAATCGTGATAGTTAGATAGTTGAAATTTATACAGATGATTTATTTTATATTGTTGCTATAACAACAAATACTAAAAACTGGTCAAGTGCGATTCGGGAAACGGATATGATTTTGTTGCCATTTTCATAAATGATGCTAAGGACCCTTTCGTGCGCGAGTCCGACTTGCACTTGGCCGGTTTTTTAATTAATCGTGAAAATAAAATAAAATGCAAGTACTATCATTCCAGAACACGGTCTATTTAGGAAAATAAATCCGACGACACTGAACGATTCATTTTTTTTCATGAAAATCCATGACTACAAATGAAAATAGGTAATGATTTTCAGATAAGGCTGCATGGCCAAAGCTTCTTTCTTGCCTTCCTATACGTATGGGAGAACTAATGAAAAAAGGACAATTATAAATAGTCCGTAATGATAAAACTCGATAAAACTAATGTTGTCCTTTTTTATAAAGGATTACTCTCATAAGTTAAAAAGAGACGCGGATATGTTAGTAACTAAGTAATGAGGTTTATGCCGAGTCCATTCTTTTTCCCTCTACGCGTCACTGGATATTTTAAAAGAATATGTTGCGCGCGCACATAGCGTGGTACTTTCCGTCGCGCGGAGAGTTCGGTTCCGCTCGACGGAGCGCGGAAGATGACGCAGGTGTGTTTTAGGCAATGCAAAAAGCATTGTCAGCGTGTTGACGGAACTTTCCGCCGCGGAACGTGACGCTGGTGTGTTTTGGCCCTAAGGGATTCGAGGGTTTCAGTATATTGTAATTTAGGCGATGGGCTGACAACCTGTCACTATAGCGATATAGTACCATAAACACCTATAATAACCCTCAAAACCTGTCAGACGTGGCGGAACGACCTATGGGTCGTTTTTCGCTCTGCCTACCCCTTTAGGGATAAAGGCGTGATGTATGTATGTATGTATTATTTTCGATTTTACTGGTAAATCTTAGGATTCAGTTCACCTCTGGCTCTTACAGTAGGTAACAGATACAAGAACTTTGTCATCAAAAATACAGCCTGCCTATTAAACTATGCTATAAAACCTGTCTAGCGTCCTAAATACCTGCGAATATGTTTATAGCCTACGAGATCTCTTTACCACTTCACTTATCGGAAACTACTATGACATCGCCCGGGGCCGTACCACTGTTGTAGACCGAGAGCTTACTACGAACTTGGGCGTGGGATATAGGGTCTACTAAGGCCTGCCTGCGTGCGCTACCGAACCGACTAAACCGTTAATCGACCGTTGGATCTGTCTTTCTTCCCTCAAGAGTGTGATAGAAAGATCGATTGATAGATAAGTCGATAGTGCGCGCAGGCCCTTAGCTTTTTTACTTTTATGCAGGAGTGGGAGCGAAAGAATAACATAGAATTAGCCAGCAGGAGGAGAATCTTGGGCCCTGGGTATTCTGTAAAAACAAACAAAGGGATTTCAGGTTAGTATGTGATTTAGGCGATGAGCTAACAACCTGTCACCATATAGCGATACACATTTCAATCTAAAATTGCTCTCAATATTTGTCAGATGTGGCAAAACAGCCTTTTACTAGGCGTTTTACGCTATGCGCACCCGATTAGGGATAAGGGACTGAGTTTGTATGGCCCGTATTTATAAACAACTCTCAAGTTTGACAGCGAGTTTGAGTTTGTATCAGAAATGTCATTTCAGTACAAAACGACCTGTCAAATCTATACTTAATATTGATTTCAATCTTGAGATCCCTTTATAAATATGAGCCAATGTGTCACATTGTGTCACTGATTCTACTACCCCAAAAACTCCACCATCTCTCAGACCACAACACACGAACATGTATATAACTTTCTCTACACCTGTCAGTCGGCGGGTCGAGAGAAAACAAAATGGTTTTGATCATGTATTGATTTACTTGCAAACGTGTTACTAACACCTTTTAGAGCAACACGGCCTTCCGCTCGCCCGGAAGGCCGTGTTGCTCTAAGTAACACCTCATTATGTGGCATGAGAGGAAGGTTTTATGAAGGGCTTTTTGACAATAAGTCCGTATTTAATGCCGTCTCTTTCTGTTCACACTAGACAGAAAATTATAGGAATGTTTTTTTATTTAAATTATGTAAGTGTTATTGTTTTTGAATCGGTACGGCATTCTTGAATCTAAGGGTCGTATTTATAGTCAGCTCTCAGGAGTGACAGCGAATTTGAGTTTGTATCAGAAACGTCATTTCAGTAGAAAACGACCTGTCAAATCCAAACTTAATATTGCTCTCAATCTTGAGATCGCTTTATAAATACGAGCCTAAGAAGTCAGTAGGAAATGAGGGAAAAAGGGGGATTCTAATGTTTTTTATTGCACCCAGTCGAGTATGAAGAGAACTACCTGAAACTGTTTTGGTTGATGGAGGAAGAAAGAAGTACAACCTGCCTCCGTGGTCAAGTGGTCTGAGCCATGGGCTCCCGATCCGGAGGTCCTGGGTTCGATTCCCAGAACACATAGTTGTGATATTTATCACTTTGCGAGATTTTCTCCAGCTTGGTTAGGATAGGACAGTGAAAACTGAGTCACCTGATTGTCTGAAAGCAAAAATATTCCGTGCTTCGGAGGGCACGTTAAGCCAGCGATCTGGGACGCTGTCTTTGTTAAGTAAACCATGTCAGAGGCCTGTTAGCTGTGCTATTATGCGGTTTAAGAATAGAAGAACACTAGGGTTCATCGGGTCGATCGCCTTGGATAGGGAGAACACGACAAGTAGGAGAACCAAGAACGGTCGTGTCAGAACTTAATCTTCCTTTCGTAACCAGAAGCCTGAGGCATCAAATGCGATATACGATAATAAGTTGATCTAATCTGGGGCCATCAATAAAGCTGAGCTGGTTGACCGCTTTCACTAGGGCAGTGGTTCTCAAGCTGTATAACTAAAGGTTTGTAAATGGCCGCCGCCGAGCCGCCCGCCGCTGCGCTGCCTTGAAAATTTGAAGGCATGGCATGGCAGGAACTACGGAGCCTCATAGAACCTCTATGTGGGACTGAATATTTGTCGAAAAACTAAAAAAATCGCTGAGCGAAAAGGTAAGGAGCAAACGCTTAACCCGATCGTCTTTGTTTTCCGGAGGGGTTTTTCTCAAATTAATATCATTCTTCGTTCCCAAAATATCAAGCGAAAAAATTAAAAAATCGAAGAAAAGAGTATTTTGTCACCTATTTCAGCCATAACTTTTTTCGTTTTTGACTTACTCTAAAAAAAAATTTTGCACCTTTCGTAAATCTTTCGCGTCTTTTGACCGTTTTTTGAATAACATTATATCTTCACAGCTATCTGAGATACGAGCCTAAACTGGAGAACGAAAAGACATTTCCAATGTCAAAATCTGTTACGTAACATGGCATTTAGGAAGCGGTGCGGTGCCGGTGCGTTGCCGGTGCGCCGATTTTGTATGTAATTTACGTCTGCGCAGCGCAGCTTGATTTGAAGTTTCTATACAAAAACGACGCAACGGCGACCGCACCGCTTCCTATTTGCCATGCCCCTAACAGTTTATACCCAAAATATTATTTGACACAGCATTAAGCTTGAGAACCACCTGTCAAAGCTCTTTATCTATTACTCAATGTAAAGTGTATATTTGTATTGTATTGTATTGTTGATCTTATTGACGCATACATATAGCACTGTCGGCACGGTTGTATTGTATCAGCACGGTTGTATTGTATCAGCACAGTTGTATTGTATCAGCACGTAGTCTTCTTCTTCTTAGCGAGTGGATTTTCGAGTCGAACAACGACCCGATAAACCTTAGTGTCAGAGTTTTCAAACCGCCTAGTAGCACAGCTATAGGCCTCTGACATGGTTTCAGTATCGACCACTATCAAAGACAGCGACCAGGACCGACGGCTTAACGTGCCCTCCGAAGCACGGAATCTTTTTTCTTTTCGGACAATCAGGTGATTCAGCCTGCAATGTCCTATTCGGGCCCAATGATGTTTTTTTTTTTGTTATAAACTTGCATGAATATCTTAAACCATTTAGCTTTCCAATATCGTATAACAAACAGAACACGCATATTTGAGTTACATATTGTTATGCAATATATATGTAGAGCTAAGAAAATGTAGTTTTGGAGCGAGATAGAAGCTTTCATGCAGCTCCTCCGTAGCATGCCCCTCCGCGCGATAACCTATGGGGTAGCAGAAACTGAAAGGGGTTGAATAAGTTGCAACAGGAAATTCTTTCAGGAAATGAAAAAGAAAAACTTTCTAATACAAAATAGCTACCTCAAGCAGACAATTTGTATGGGAAAGCCAATTTTTTTTCCTGAAAGAATTTCCTGGTGAAAGTTGTTGTTCAGTTTCGTTGAATGAGCAACCCCTATCAGTTCCTGGTACGCTGTCCCTTACACCCAGTATGTGATAAAATGTGTGATAAGATGTCTATCGCGGTCTTAACGTGGCTGCATACTGCGGGGGCTGGACTGGGCGCGATAAAAAATTAAATACATAGAATATGCCTGCTGCTTCTCCTCCCGGGCATGCTGTAGAAGACAGTAGAGAGACGAGGATTTCGGTCGATGGTCTGACAACCTGTCACTATACACAGTTAGTTCTTTCTGAAGTGACCCTCAGAACTTTTCAAACGTGGCGAAAACGGTATTTTTATTAGGCTGTTGACGCTCTGCTTACCCCATAAGGGAAACAGCTCTGAATGTATGTATGTACAAAATATACGGTCGTGTAGTGGTTGGTGTCAAAATTGTCTCCAAATTACTCGCTCCCATAGCTTAACTTACATGTACCTAATATTGACCAAACTGTATTGGGATGTCACACTCGACTGTCCAAACATTTTCTCTGGGTTATTTATACTTATACCATCGTTATAGAGGGTGTTAGAGTGAACGCTGGTGGCGATTCGGTAATAAATACGAACTAATTAAAATAAATTCTTCCATGCTGGACTGGGACTGGGAGTGATAGAAAAACATAGAATGTGCCAGCTGCATCTCCTCCCGGGCATGCTGTAAAAACCAACTAAGGGATTCGAGGGTTTTAATGTATTGCAATTTAGGCGATGGGCTGACAACCTGTCACTATAGCTATACACATGACCATCTGAAATAACCCTCAAAACTTGTCAGACGTGGCGGAACGACATTTCGGTCGCTTTCGCTCTGCCTACCCCATTAGGGATAAAGGCGTGATTTATGTATGTATGTATGTATGTAATTAAAATAAATCAATACCTGTCATTTTCTTTCATGAGCGAACAGAAAGGGACGGCAATATATTATAAGTAGATAGAAAATCTTATTTAGATAATCTCAGTACAGAACCTATAAATAGTTAGTTTAGTCGTAATATGAACGGATATCGTCTATGAGTCATCTAAATCCTAAGTTTTTTTTAAACGAATTCAAACTAACAGGATCAAAATAAGTTTGTCTATACTGCCGTCCCTTTTCGAATTGAGGTCAGTATTAGCCCTAACACCCTGTACATGGCTAAGTCATGGTTATACCATAGTTATTCATATAATGGTAGCAATTCGTGGTTGCAAAATATGCGACTTATCGAATATAAGTCCATACCTGTCACTTTCTATCACGAGAGAATAGAACGGGATGGTAATAATTTTAGTTGAGATTTAATTAAGTCGGGATGGTTACGAATCGGGCCCAGTGACGTAAGATCGCCCTACCGTAACGAGAAAAGATGACAGACGCGAAATTTCACGGAAATAGTAATATTACATCAACGAGCGAGTAAATATTGAAAATTGTGCGTATCATTGAGGTCAAACATACCTACATACTACATGCTTAAAATCACGCCATTATCCCAAATGGCGTAGGCAGAGCAAAAAAGACCTAAACAAAGGTCGTTCCGCCACGCACGTCTGACAAGTTTTGAGGGTTATTGATTGTTATTGTTTTATAGTGACAGGTTGTCAGCCCATCGCCTAAATTACAATACACTGAAATCCTCGAATCCCTTAGCTGGTTTTTACAGCATGCCCGGGAGGAGATGCAGCTGGCACATTCTATGTTTTTCTATCACTCCCAGTCCAGCATGGAAGTAAGATCAAACATGTTTGGAGAATTTATGAAGATCCTACTTCCGCTTTCCTTGTCGGTTTCGAGTCGATCGACCCGATGAACCCAGGTGTCAACATTATTAAACCACATTTTGTTTTTTACTTACCCATACAAAAAATACCATACCGACCAATTTTAATCTAGATAAAAATCTGAAAAGGATTATTTCATACTTAAGAAATAGATTTACCAAAAATTGAGACCTAATTTACCTCAAAGGAATATTGAAAGCGTTTTTAGTCCAAAAATCGTTACGAAATAAGCTTTCTTTAAACACGTAATACAAATAAACTCCATAATCTGTGATTACTACGACCTTTTAAAGAATGCCAAAGAGTAAATATTTGGGCGATTTCTCGAGAATCGAGGTCGTTTCCGCAGAAATCCGCAAGTTCAGTTCGGGTTTCAATGAAGTTAGGCGGGGGCTTAACTTTCATGCTGGACTGGAAGCGATAGAAAAACATAGAATGTGCCAGCTGCATCTCCTCCTCCTCATGCTGTAAAAACCAGCTAAGGGATTCGAGGGTTTCAGTATATTGTAATTTAAGCGACGGACTCACAACCTGTCACTACGGCAGATCTATCTTAAACAACCCTCAAAACGTCATGTCAGACGTGGCGGAACGACCTTTTTTGAGTCGTCGACGCTCTGCCTACCCCATTAGGTATACAGGCGTGATAATATGTATGTATGTGTAAGCACTTGTCTCGTCAGCAAAGGATTCATCTCGTACAGCCACAACTTTCTTTTTCTTTTTTTATTGTAACGGACTTGACACACATCCCTTGAATTACGTAAAGTTGAGTCACATCACTACATCCTTTTGCGAATGACATCATGTCATATTTGGGATTCATAAAATGTCCTACATTTTGAAAGGTTTCCGGAATCAACGATTGTTTTTAGTTTTTGATAAAGACCTTAGAGCAACACGGCCCGAGCGGAAGGCCGTGTTGCTCTAAGCCTGGAAGCGATAAAATTACATAGAATGTACCAGCTCTATTTATAGTCTCTTTATTTACAGCCTGTTCGAAAACAGTTATGTGCTTCTAAAATTTGTGCATACAAAAGAAATCAACGCGCAAACATCAGATAGTACGTAGTTGTATGTAATGTTTGTTACTCTTTCACGCTATAACTGCTGGATGGATCTGGATTAAATTTGTACCAAATTTATATGTAGACCCAGCTGAAAGTAAATCCTTAGTAAACAGACAAAAGCATAAGCTTTTATTGTATTGTAGGTATGTGTAATATATATTTTACTCATAATTTATATGTACAATGAACAGATAGATATATCTAATCATAATAATAAATAGACATCACATCTGTTCCGTTCAAAAAGTGGCTCAAATGACGCAAAACATACTTCTCTTACAAATATTTATGCTGTCGTCCCACTCCCACTATTCATATTCAAGTTACTCAGCTTTCTTCACAAACAAAAGATTTTAAAACAAACCTTTGCAAAATGGCGGAAAAAGTGAAAACGGACATCTTTAAAAATTATAGTTATTACATGCAAAATTGTCAAGCTTGTCTCTGTGCCTTACTTAAGGGAAAGGTAGAGCGTCAACGTCCTTATAATAGGGATTGGCCCGTATTTATAATCAGCTCTCAAGAGTGACAGCGAGTTTGAGTTCGTATCAGAAATGGCATTTCAGTACAAAACGAAATGAATGTTAAATCCATACTTAATATTGCTCTCAATCTTGAGATCGTTTTATAAATACGAGCCTTCTGTGTATAATGAAATGACGATTGTAGGTTGTCAGCCTTTTGCCTATGCCTAAATCGAAACCCTCGACTCTCTCTCTTTACTACCTTTTTACAGTATGCCCGGGAAGAGAAGCAGCTGGAAAATTCTATGTTTTTCTATTTTTCCCGTATTTCACGGGGTCGGCTACCTATGAATTAACTAATGATAAAGGGATAAGTATACAGAAGCATTCCCGCTGTACCTACACAACTTCATATACATTAAACTCGTACACTGCGTTCGTCAAATACATTATGCCAAGTATGATGAAAATGAGTATGAAAAAATGTAATGCACTTCAAATCAAATGGAGGAAGTATAATCGATTATTGCAACAAACAAATCGCTAAAACCAGCCAGTATTGCACACTTCCAAATATTATTCAAATTTCGAACTCAGCTTTCTGCGTATTACATAACTTGTATCCGAAATATTCGAACATCCGTCGAGACACACCTTGCGGCAAACGAAATAAAAGAGAAATGGTAGACGATGTATTAAATATCCTGTTCCGAATGGTGGATACACGGTACGATTTGGTCAGATGACTGGATCTGTTGGTGGGTACGTTCCTAAGTAGAGACATCTATCTAAAATGGAGTCAAATATAACTTTTTAATAATCGGTTGGACCGTTAGACCCGGATCAATAAATAGAATAAGTATTAATTCGACAAACTGCAATAAGTAGTTTGGTTTGTTTAGATTAAGATAAACCAAGTAAGTAAATCTTCTTTTGGAATAAATAAATATTAAAAAAGAAAAAAATTTACTTAAAAAATATTTTTATTAAAAGACGCGTTAGACCATTAAACCCATCTTCTGGAAAGCCTAATATCGATGATACATACATACTTAGATAAGAAGCTAGGTTGCATCTGTGCTGTCTATCTCGATTGTGTTTTATTTTTCTGATAATGGTCGTTACGAAAATCACCTTTTTAAACTTTGACCCTGAGATTTTTATAAGAATGGTAATATTTAGGTCTAGGTACTCCGGGGTGTAGTAAGCTCAAAAATACCCCCTGACATAGTCAGCTGATCAGTAGCGTTCATTAAGCTCCAAACCCCAACTCCGAACTTCGATTTTTAATTTTAAAACTATAAAGTCGACTTTCCAACACTACTGGCCGGCTGCCGCGCCACTGAAGAAAACAAACTTCGAGCGCGAAAGTCGACGAAAGAGATTGTACAGTGGAGGTTTTAAGGTTGTCTTTCGTTTCTCCGCGCGTTCTTGCGTTTATGGGAAGTTGTACCCCACTTTCTTAAGCCAGCATCTTGGATCCTCAGTCTAGTGTCATACATCTCGAAGCAAACGCGCCGCAACAATGAAACGCAGCTGGCCGGGTGAAATTTAAGAAAAAAGTTTTTACTTTTTAATTTGAATTGAACAGCTAAAAGCGCGGGAAGTGCATGTGACAGTTGACATTTGTGTTTTTTCTTTTTGCGACTTTTGTAAAGTGCCAGTGTTTGTTTTGAAAGCTGTTTTTTTACTTGGATATTTCAAAGCTCCCGCGCAAAATGGTAAGCTTTTCACTCTTTGGTAAAGGAACTTCTTGGTGTTGTCTTGTCTACTTGATAAAAAGCTATGGTGCAGCAACTTGATGAATTAATAAAACTGAGAGACAACTAAACAATTTTCCCAAATTAATAATTTGAAGGTAATAAATATAATTGGCCAAGAGCGTGTCGGACACGCCCATATGTACGGTTCCGTAGCCTTATATGTTTACTTATAATTACATTATTATCTTCAAAATTTGATTTCAAGCTCATACAAAAGCTATATAAGGATCATTTCACCTTTAATTTACAGGTTAAGTAGTTCTTGTTGAAACGGTTTTTCCTAATTATAACTATTAATAGACATTTTTCGTTATAGTTTTTAAAACTACTACAGCTAAAGAGCTATATTGATATATTCCATATTTTTTTCATAATTTTTGCACTTATAGTTTCGAAGATAATATGACTGAAACAAAGTGACAAATACTGCAACTTTGAAAGCAAATATCTCGAAACCATAATTTTTTTTTGCCCCCCTTTCACTTGTATGGGAGGGGGCAAAATAATATTTTTGAATAATTTTTATACATTTCTAGATTTGCGTCATTATAATCTGTCTTGATATCAAATTTCATGGTAATAAGTGAAAAACTGAGGTTTTCACAGGGACGCGGCATACAGACGGACAGACAGACAGACATGGCGAAACTATAAGGGTTCCCAGTTGACTACGGAACCCTAAAAATGGACTTCCCCACACAAAACGACCACCTCTAACAGACAATTTGTGAGGATAAGTAAAAATTTTCAGCACTCAAATTATGTCCCTTACACCCTATATAACTGCTTTCAAACAAATAGGATACAAGTCAAGTGTTAATGGAAAATGTCTCCTAACATCAATAAGTTATTTGCCATTAACTTTTCTTGACCTAGAGAACCGCACAGCGCACACACATGTATTATTGAGTAGCTTCATAGAAAATACGTGTGTTTGAGTATTCATCGTTTAATTTCCATTTGGTATCTTCATAGATTAAGATTATGCAATATTTTACTCACCTGCCTACCCCTTAAGGTAGAGTCATGATAAAAGGCATTTTAGGCTTCGTCTGACAAAAAAAAATGGGCATTTCAGATAGGTACCTATGATGTATGTTCATGTGACAAGTTATAGTCTAAATGCTAGCACGGTTTTTTTTTTTATTCGAACAATCATGTGAGTCTGCCTGCACTGTCCTAACCAAACTGAGGGAAAACTCACAAAATTATAAATTGTCAATTATCAACCTTGTGTACCCTCCTGGGAATCGAACCTAGAACCTCCGGATCGGGGGCCCATAACTCAAACCACTAGACAAAGGAAGCAGTTATCTAGTTACATATCTAGTCAATGTCCTTGCCCTTTTTATAAGGTCGTTCAAGCTCTGGCAACCCCGTAAGAAACACAAACTGAATTCTAAGTGAGAAAAGAGCTCATTACATAACATTTAACACCCGGTATGTCGGCACTTAGGGCTCAAACGCAAACACCATTCCTTTATAAGTAAACAATGTTGAAAGAAAGTCGCTTAAATGTTAGTTTACTTACCTCATCTCATCAGCACCACTTTCACAGCATAACGTGCCCTCTGAAGCACGGAATTGACGAACGAACCTGAACCCTGATGTCAGAGTTGCTAAAATAGTTTGTGTGACGACCAGTACAGTAGAAGACTGCGGTGGGGACGGCTTAACGTGCCCTCCAAAGCACGGATTATTATTTCTTACTGGCGATTCTGCCTGCATTGCCTGCATTGTCCCAATGGAGCTGAAGAAAGTTTCATAATAAGATAAAATTGACAAATACCAAATTTAAAAATGTTAAGTTATTTTTATTTGGAAATCGAACCCTGACCTCTGGATCAAGAAGCCAAGTCTCAAACCACTAGACCACGAAGGTGCTTAGGGCTAAAATGCAAACACCATATTCCTCTACTAAGTAAACAATGTTGTAAGAAAGTCGCTTGACTGTTTGTTTAGATACCTCACCACTTTCAAGCGAAGTGTGTATGGACGTTTTCATAATAGGCATGTTGACTGGGTGGCTAAAAAAATTCAAAACGTTTATACCTTAAAACTGATGGCTAAAATACTGTGGATCTCATTCATCATTAATAAAAATATGCACATTTCGATTTAATAATCAAGTTTAAAATATTGATGTTATTGATTTGAGTAGTGTATGTGACGTCACATAAAAAGTTGCTGATTTGACTAGTAGTCAAATAGCGTATTTTGTTGACATAACTTTCTTAATATTTTTACATACTAGAGTCCCTCCTAAACGTATAGTATATAGTGCGGGTAGGCAGAGTGTCAACGCCTTTATAGAAGATGTTTTTGTCATGTAAAACTTTTAGGATAAAAATAGAGTAATTGCTGAGATGACTAAAGGATAAATTGTACCTAATCAACCTTGTATACCATTACCGGCTTTTACAGATTTCCCAAGAAGAGGTAGCTGGTACATTCTACGTTTTAATTAAAGTACATTCTACGGGTAAACTTTGTTGGGATCATTCAGCACTATGAGTACTTCTGTGGTCTAATGGTCTGAGCCCAGGCTGTCGATCTGGAGGCCGTAATTTCTATTCTCACGGGAGATAAAAAGTTTGTTTAATTATTTAATCACTATGTGAGAATCTTCTCGATTAGGTTATGACGATGTCGAATGAATCACTTGAATGTTGGACAAGCAAGATATTTCTTGGCTTAATCTCGAACCTTGTTTTTTATAGTGGTCGTTACTCAAACCTCAGAGGTTTATTCGGTGGATCAAAAGCAGTCATCATCGGGTCATTTGATCCAATCATACATACATACATAAAGTCACGCCTTTATCCCTTAATGGGCAGGCAGAGCGCGAAATGCCTCGTAAAAGGCGTCTTCGCTACGTCTGACAAAAATTGAGGGCTATTTTGATCCAATCAAAGCAGAAAAGTAAAACGCAATAAAAAGCACACGAGTGAATACAAGACCATAGTAGCTTTTTTGCTCTACCCACATTCAAAACAAAAAGATATATGTTAAAAGAGCTGCTTAAAATACAATTACGTAATTGAAAACGTTTTGAAAGGGTCTTAAGTGTTAGTTAAATAAAGGAGCAGGTGGTGACAGTTGTAGATTAAAAAGATTAATGAATTAAGTACGTAACAAGTCTTATAAGTAGAAGATAGATGACAGTTTAACCCGAGAATGGGCGCTTTTCCACTAGACGGCACATCAACGGCAACGGCGACGGCACGGCGATGATCACGTGACAATATCTATGGGAATCGATGACCAGGGGCGTGCAGTCCATACAGGCAAAAAGGCACTGCCTACCCTACAATTTTCACTGACTCACTTTACTTCACTACTTAGAAATAAAACTTTAATTTTTTCCAAATTCGTAAAACGGAACGTAACGTTACCTTACCTGAGCTTATCATCTAAGCGCGCCAATTCAAATTTCGCGCCGCCGCTGCTATCATGTCTCTTTCAAATGGAGAAGCCATCGTTTTGCCAAGGGTGCCAACATAACAAAACGACATACCGTAGGTGTGAGGCTCTACACACACATAGGTAGCAAATTATTCACTTGTGTGCGTGTATTTGTAGTTGTGTGTGCGGCCCAAAAACAGTCGGACCAGTGGTCAGATTTTATGACCAGATCCTAAATAATTGGTATAAAATAGATAATAATTTTCATTAATTAATTTGAATGAATAAAATAAATACAATGATTACAATGAAAACATGTTTGATGTTTCCGGTACTTAATATTTCTAAAAAATAATGAAATAATACATTTTTAATATTTAAGAATATAACGATTTTTCCAGTATTATGGAGAATAAAATGTTTTCTTAATCGCTTTTATGTACCTACTTGAATATAAATTGTCCACGAAATCAAATATTATCATATTTACTGTCAAGATATTTTTAAATGAGTTGAAAGAAAAGATGTTACATCGGTATTTAAAAAAATATAAATTAGCATAATTCTGCACACTCTGGCAACTTTCGACCGCTTGCCGGCAAAAAACCTTGCGCCCAAATTGCAAATTAAAAAAATAAAGCGGTGCGCGGGGTGTCGTCGGGGGGCGATGGCTTATAATCCGACTGAAATATGTAACTTAAGTTTTGGGTACTTTCTCTACTGTAATTAGATGCATTATCTATTGATAGTATTTTATTTGCAATTTTCGTTAATTCGCTTTTGAGTAGGTATAGACTCCATTGTTTTTTCTTGATGTGTGAAGCGATCGCGTCGCGAAAAGTAATTTAAAGTTTTTGCCGTGTTAAACATCCTTTTGGTTTGAATTATTTGTGCCGAACGAGTTTAAATAGTTATTGTGCTTCGAATTGCAGTGTAAAATGTGTTTTACTAGCAGCTACAACTGTGAGCGCTGTGTTGATGTTGTGTGTTTACAAAAAGTTAAAGGCGCGAATTTTAACAAGTTTTCTTTCACCGAAAAGGTTGAAATTGTGTCCACTAAAGGCAGGTGTGTATTTCGCATATTTTTGTTTCTGTGGTCATAATTTATAACTACAAAGATAAACGTAACGTAACGTAACCAACCTTGCGACGTAGGAACTAAAATGCGTTATTAATAAGCATTTTGTTCATACTGCCTACCCTGTTGAAAAAATCTGTGCACGCCACTGTCGATGACATGCCGTGACGGTGCCGTGCCTGCAAGTGGAAAAGCGTGTCATATAATTTCATTGTTTTTCATACATTATCTCACCTACGATATCGTCGACGGTACCGTGCCGTCGCCGTTGCCGTTGACGTGCCGTCTAGTGGAAAAGCGCCCAATGTAGTAAATCACCTAAATGCCCTACGGGAATATTCCTTGGGATCGGACTCAGAGGTGTCCACAGATAAGTGAGTAACGAGGACTCTTTAAGGCTCGTATTTATAAAGCGATCTCAAGATTGAGTGCAATATTAAGTATGGATTTGACATGTCGTTTTGTACTGAAATGACATTTCTGATTTGAACTCAAACTCGCTGTAACTCTTGAGAGCTGAATATAAATACGGCCCTAAAACAGTTTAGTTTAAGACCAAGCTCAGCTCAAAATCATATATTTATGCTACGCAAGTAGGTCTGTACAATTGTATTGATATAGATGGTGTTAAGTGTTAGTACAGGTGCTCAGTATACAAATCCATAATAATATAATATACAAGACAGTTTAACAAGCGAGTGTGGTTCATCAACCAATTGCCCTACGGAAAGATGGCCTTGGGATCGGAAATATATATGTTACGTACAATCCCCGAAATCGCTCATTGGCCGGAAAAAAGGCACGCTTCGCGGATTGGCAAATGCAAAACGCGCAATCCCCGATATGTCCCTTTTATTTCGGCCATTGAGCGTTTTGATAAACCATTTCGCGGACTGGTAAACACGAAACAGCCAATTGCCGAATTCATTGAAATATCAGGTGTAAAGGACATTAAAACACCAGGCATGAGGGACAACTTGACGCAAACTGATAGGGGTAGTCGTGATGTCACCAAATCGACACAGATTATTAATTATAAGCGCGGCGCGGAGGGCGGAATCATTTTTTTAAACCCTGTATAATAAATTTGACTTAAAGTCAGACGTTAACTTCAAAGATGTTCGAACCTTTCATAAAATAAACCTTTGTGGTTAGTCGTAACAGCACAAAATTGAAACGATGAAGTGACCACAAACATTCTGAATGATATAACATCTAGCAACATTAAAACCGCATGAGAATTAAATCATAGCTATTAGGTTGTTACTGTTGATTGTGTAGGCTTTCATAAACGGAGAAAAGACCCTTTATTAGGTTTTATTATTCAGAAATACTTGTGGTAAGGAAATTATGACTGTACTTTTTGGGCTTTTCCTATGCAAATTTAAAAGGGGGACCAGTTGATGGCTACTTAAAATTGAATAATTTGTGAGTCATCAACTGGGCCCTAGGGACGAGTTAATTGGGGGCCCAGTTGGTGACGAATCGGGCTGCGCAGGTAACACTCTAAGTAGGTGTATGTATGTATACGGATCTAGCCTCTGTTTGCAAACTTACGTATATGAACGGAACCACTTTCGATTCAACATTTTCAACTGTTTGTTGTGTTGACCAATGTGTGCTTATTTTTACAGAAATCGAAAGTTGGACAGAATCAGACCCTAGCTTTAACTTCTATAACTTCTTTCACCCAAAGATTGTCTGGAAGAAATTGCTACATAGCAATAAGGTCGCCTATGTTGTACTTGTCTTTAATGTTGTTAGTTGATTTGTTTTTCCTTTGTGCAATAAAGTAAGTATTTTTATCGACCGGTTTTTCGGTTTTGTGTGTTGCCGTCTTTTCTACTAGAATTTTCAAACTATCTAATAACATTAACCTGTGGATTTAACTAACTATACATGGTTTTAGAAACGACCACTTTTATTTTAACGTACTCTCCGAAGCACAGAAATATTTTACTTGTCCAACAATCAGCAACTTTCTCTAGTCTAATCCCATAATGGGAATCGAACTCACGATCTCCATATCGACAGCTCAAAGCCCACACCGACATACCGCAGAGGCAGTTGAGTACAATGACCAGACAATACCACCTGATGGGAACCAGTTCTTCAACACAATGGTACACACTATACTTCTTCTGGGTCACTTTTTCTTAACGTTTTGTACCTGGTTGAGTTTCGGTTAAGGTTTCTTATGGTTTATTTGTAGATGACGTCATCAAAATGAAGAACATTTTTAGGGTTCCGTACCCAAAGGGTGCAAAAAAGTTTTCCATAGGAAAACTCGTTAAATTCAGGTGAAACCGCGGGTGGGAAGGTAGTGCAACAATAACTCCAAATCATCTTCTCCCGCTAGGAACCGAACTCACGAGTGCCTAAGGCCCGTATTTATAAACAGCACTCAAGAGTGACAGCTAGTTTGAGTTCGTATCAGAAATGTCATTTCAGTACAAAACGACCATCCAAATCCATACTTAATATTGCTCTCAACCTTGAGATCTCTTTATAAATACGAGTCTATGATTAACAGGGCTAAACTTGACATAACCTGTTCCTCACATATCAACCAGTCAACTAGTTGAAAGAGTTAGAAAGTGACAGGGTAATGAAAGCAAACTTGAAATTACCGACTAAAGTTAGTCATATTATGATAATTTATGCAACACTTTTACTTGTAAGTGCTGTGTGACTAAAGATTTAGGAAATTTCGTGAAAGGGATCCCCGGTGCCGCCAGCGCCCTCATCAGTTAAAAAAATCAATACACACTGAAAACGCAATGAATCGAAAATCCGGTAAACCAGATTAAAGAATAGGTACTGAAGTTTGCTAAAGCACTATAAATTCATGCTTCAGTGTTTACAGCAGTTACAGATACCAAAAGTGCTAAAAGTGGCCCCTTTTTTGCAAATTTTCCTTCTGTTACTACCAGGAACTATGAATTGCAACTTTATGATGTTCTAAATTATCTTCTTTGCTTTTATTTCAATCTGGTTTATCGGATTTTCGATTAATTGCTTTTTCAGTGAGTAATGATTTTTTGACTGATGAGGGCGCCACCTGGCTCAGGGTATTAAGGTACTTCCATGCTGGACTGGGACCGATAAGGCAACATAGAACGTACCAGTTCTCTCGGAAATACTGCGACTGCAATTAGTGGGGGTCAAAGAATTAGTAGGTATATTGGAATGTAGCTTTTTGCTCCGCGGTTTCATCCGCGACTAAAAAGTTTTCCCGCGGGAATGAGGTATTTTCCTGCGGCAATAAGTAGCCTACGTTACTCAGAGTGAACGTAGCTTTCCAATGGTATTTTTTTTTTTTGTAATCAGTCCAGTAGTTATTAAGTTTGTTCGTATCGTACGAACCTAAAAGTACAAAAAATACAAATCTCTAAAATATAAGTAGATGTAGATTCCAAATTAGACGATGGACTGTCACTACAACTAACTATACAGTCATATTTACTAAGCCGATTACGCTCTGCCTACCCCGTAAGAGATAGTTACAACAAAATTACATCGGCGCATTCTATTCTTTACAAAATCTCATGTTTACCGAAACTAGCTAATATTATATTTTTTTTGCCGAAACAACTAGGTACATAAACACAATAATGCAATTAATTTCGGAGTCATGCGTCTCATCTCAGTACATACATAATACCTGTTATTGGGCGCTTTTCCACTAGACGGCACGTCAACGGCAACGGCGACGGCACGGTACCGTCGACGATATCGTAGGTGAGATAATGTATGAAAATCAATGAAATTATATGACACGCTTTTCCACTTGACGGCACGGCACCGTCACGGCATGTCATCGATTCCCATAGATATTGTCACGTGATCTCGCCGTGCCGTCGCCGTTGCCGTTGACGTGCCGTCTAGTGGAAAAGCGCCCACTATCTTTAAGCAAGACTAGTTTTCCGCCCTGCGGTTTCACCCGCGGCCAAATATCTATTTCATTATGAGATTGAGGCATTTTCTAGGAGGTACTTTAGATTTAATCCAAATCCATCTTTATCGAGTCGTGTGAATATGAAAATAAATTTTATTCCTTTATCGATATAAAAGAGTTCAGGACCTGTCATTTTGCCATTTTTTACGGGAAGTGACGCGAAGGAACTTGCGCAAATATGCTTGAAAAAATCTTTACGAGCCGCAAGGAATTTTCGAGTTCTGGCAATGAAATAACTCGCGCTTGAAAAGCCGTGTCGCGTCGCGTCATTTTTCCGGTGTGAATTGAATTGAACCAAAATAAACAAACATACAGATAGCACAAATTACTTTTACGGCTGCCAGATAGACAGACTGTATTAGTATGGAGATGCAGTGAAAGTTAAGATGGGTCGTTATTGTAGTAATTACTGAAATTTGACTTCGTTGTGCAGCCGACGCGACTGGCTCTCCATAAAGGTGAAATATGCAGAGGCTATCTGACTTCATAAACAAACATAGAATCACGCCTATATTCCTTTCGCAGTAGGTAGAACGTCGAAAGATTTGTAAAAAAAAATACTAACAAGTTTCAGCTCGCCTATATTTTGCGTTCCAAGTTTTGTGCTTAAAGGCCAGTTTCAATCCAATATTATATGCGTGGTCAGACAAGGCCCGTATGTCTTCAGACTGACAGCTACGAGAGTTTGAGTTCGTATCAGAAATGTAATTTCAGGCTCGTATTTATAAAGCGATCTCAAGATTGAGAGCAATATTGAGCGCGGATTTGACAGGTAATTTTGTACTGAAATGACATTTCTAATACGAACTCAAACTCGCTGTCACTCTTGAGAGCTGATTATAAATACGGGCCTTAGTACAAAGTCCTGTCAAATCCATACTTAATACTGCTCTCAATCTTGAGATTGCTTTTGCCACTTTTTTGCTGTGCGTTTCTGAATGTTAAGATAACTGAAAGCGACGGCAAAAGCAACAAAATGATTCAAACGAGGTCCGTAATTTCCTCAATAATTTCTGTATCATCGCAACGAAACTGCAATTCAAAAAGGCATAAACCACAGGTTCCATAAAAGTCACCCAACCCATCCAACAACCTTCATTATGCAACGAAGGTCATCGAAAGTCGCGGGAACTAAAGTTCAAAGCTTTCTCGTCGAAAGTAAAACCGGTAAGGTTGTAGTGAAACCGACAGATGCGCACACGCAGCATTTGACTGCGATAATATTGGAAGAACTTATGTGATGTTTGCAGAAAGTGTTTTTTAAGGGTTGTCGAGTTAACGAACAAAGGGCCCGACGAAAATTAAGGCTCGTATTTATAAAGCGATCTCAAATCTGAGAGCGATATTAAGTGTGGATTTGACAGGCCGTTTTGTACTAAAATGACATTTCTGATTCAAACTCAAACTCGCTGTCACTCTTGAGAGCTGATTATAAATACGGGCCTAAGTGCGACCCGATCATCCCTGTTATCAGATATTATTAACCGCCTAGTTGGTTTTAGTAATTCTCTGATAAGGTTTGCATAACTATTAAAGACAGTGAACAGGAATGGCGACTCCTAAGCGTGCCCTCCGAAGCAAGAATCAGACGACCCAGCCAGTATCGATAACCGAACTGGATAAAATCTGTAAAATATCATGAAAATGGTTAATTAATAATAGAACTGTTATTGCGGGTGTGTCCTTTATTTTATTTTCTTTATGTTTTCATTTTGTTATGGTTTCATTATTTGTGCCACATACGTAGACAGACAAACACACAATCCGTCCATTTGTTTAAATATTTAGCGAGTTTTCACATCAGCGTGAAGTGTGTCACATTTTTTACATTATTTTCATTCAATTTCATGTATTCTTACTCGAGTTTAATAGATTTTCAGGTCACAAAATGATTAATTTGATGAGGTGTTTTGTGGTTTAATGACAAACCGTGAATGAAGTCTACAGACGAGGCGGTACAAAAACTCTGACACTGGGGTTCATCGTAGTTCCTAAATAGATCTGAGAACCTTGACATAAGCTAAAGCCATGTGGTAAAAATGCTTATATCAATAGGTATCTCACTACTCACTCACTATAGTAGATTAGAGCTAAGATGCATATTACAGGGTGTTAATTTAATTGCGTGCCATAGCTTAGGGGGTGTTTCAGTAACGTAAAAGACATACTCTTTTATGAAACAAACACCTACCTACATAATATGAAGAATATTGTTCACTCGGTGACGCTAATGCAAATACATTTTCTTGTATGCTAATGAATGAAGCAGTTAAATGACAAAGATGTTGAAAACGAAAGTTGGTTTAAAACAGTTACGAAATTTAGCACCTTGTTACTTTTGTTACGAGATAATGTTATGAATAAATTATAAAAACATCCATATTGAACGATTCTTGTTCATCTCATACTGGATGATACTCCGATGCTGGACGGGAAGTGATAAAAAATTAAGAGTGCCATCCATACATGCAAAAAAAAAAGTCAGGCCTTTATCCCTAACGGGGAAAGCAGGATGTAAAAAGCTTAGCAAAGGTGTTTTCGCCACGTCTGACGAATATTGAAGGCAATTTTATAATATTATAATTTCGCTTTAGTGACAGGTTGTCAGCCCATCGCCTAAATTACAATACTGAAATTTTCATATCCCTTAGCTGATTTTTACAGCATGCCCGGGATGAGATGCAGCTGGCACATTCTATGTTTTTCTATCACTCCCAGTTCAGCATGGAAGAATAAAATAATAAAGTTAAAATTAAACATATTTTTTCCGTATTATGAAATGATGTAATTTTTTCGTGCCATATGACGATGATGACACAACTTTCGACCATAAAATTGTTAATAAACCGAATCGAAAGCCAAACTTGTTTTTGTATGGAATATGTATGAAGTCATACGAAATTTGTATGGAAAACGAGAGTGGTCCGGTCGCTATTGGTTTTCGAGTTATGTAAGGGAAATAATATTGTAGAAAAGTTTAAAAGAAAGTTAAAGATGAGTTTTAGTTTTAATTAATTTTCTACTTTAGTAGTTTCCAGTCATGTTTTGTAATTAAAGTTAATTAAATGTATAATTATTCTAATTGTAGTGTGTTCGTCCACCTAAGCGCCAATAGCACACTCAAGTCATGCAGATTTTGTCTGTCATTCAAAGTTTTCTGTATCTGTCAAACATAAAATGTGCCAGCTGCTTCTCTCCCGTATTTACGTTTTACGCTCTGCAAACCCCGTAAGGGATAAAGGCGTGACCTTGTGTGTCATACGAGGTGTCGATATTATCCCTATTATATCAGCTGAATTCACATTCTGATACTTTCTGTAGTAAGTTTGCACGAGAGAGCTGCTCTGCTTCGCGTCGCCGGATTCCGGTGTGAGGACTCCTCTTCATAATATAATAAATAGTACTGTTAGGTCTTGAGTTTACATTGTATTTTATGAAGCTACATCTAAAATCTTACACAGCATCTTTGCACTTCTCACATCTATAGAGGTTACAACTGAACTCTTATTGGTGGACATGCAGCTTTAGCAGAATTAAAATATTTTCAAGAAGAACGTTTGAAGTGGAGCAGTCGAGCGGGGGCAATAATGTATTAAATGCCCTGCGGTCTAGTGGTTTGAGCCGAGGAATCTCGATCCGGGAGATGTGGGATCGATTCGCACAGTGGGAAGTGAGTATACACACAGTTGATAAGTAATATAGTAATCAATATGTCGCAGTAAGATAGACCTAGCCATGATATGATTATATCCCTAGGGATATGATCATATGCCGTAACATAATTATATCCCTAGGAATATAGTCATATTACTATTATTTATCTAGTAATTAACATAACCTAACCTAATAACACTAAATGAAAAAACTAAACCGACTCATAATTGTGTTCCTAGGATTTTAGTAATGAAGCGCTCGTGTATAACTAGCTCGTATAACGGCATACCGGCATAGGATCATATCACTAGGGATATAATCATATCACGGCTAAATCTATCTTACTGCGACAGATAGATAGTCCTGAATAATTTGATTGTTTTAAGCAATATAAAATGCTCCCAAGCTTAGGGACAATTTCGCATTAATCTGAACAAAAATTATGGCTTCGCCGCCCTAGATAAAACGGCTCCGGAATCGAACTCCCGACCTTAGCAATAATCTACCGCCCGCACCATCAAGAACCTCAACAACCAAGTACAACCAGTAAAAATTATTTTGTGAATGGACAACAATAAAAAACAATCAGTCTACTCTACACTGCAGCTCTCTAATTTTATTGTAAACCAATATAAGAAGCTACTTCCATGTTTTTAATGCGCCTGATAACACAGCTACTTAATAGGCAGATGACGCTGGCTGGTGGTATACCTACATGTCTAACACCACAGTTTCTGACATGGTTTGTGTAACGACTATTACCAAATACAGCAGTCGGTACCGACGTCGGCTTAACGTGCCCTCTGAAGCACGGAATCCTTTTTCTTACAGACAACGGGTGATTCAAATTGACTTTCACGTTTGAATCCCAAGATTCAAACTCACGACTTCAGGCTCCAGAACCCAAGGCACAGACCACTACACCAACTACAAATTGTTTGAGATTGTGAGTGGACAAACAATCAGTCTGCAGCTCTCCATTGAAAACCAATATACCTGTCGCGAGCTTTCTCCACTAGAATGTGGTTTGACAACTTCTGGTGACATCAGACATGGCCGGTCGTATCCGCTCAGGTCTTGGGGAGTTACGTAAAGGTAAAGGCTATTTTCATACAAAAAAGCGTTTTTGAAATTTCATAAAAAGTTGCTGATTTGACTAGTTGGAAAGTAGCCAATTTGACAGAGACAATTCGATGTACACGGATAATCTTCCTTGTATCATGTCAGCAAACGAAAAGTAAACTACGCAATGTACGCCGAATTGTCACTGTCAAATTGTCATAGTCAGTTTTATGATTTAGGCCCCTGATAGCTCAGGATGATACGAAAGTCCAGAGAAAGGCCGTCCTTCCTTTTCCACGAATCAAACATCAATTTTAGACCCGTATTTATAATCAGCTCTCAAGCGTGACAGCGAGTTTGAGTTCGTATCAGAAATGTCATTTCAGTACAAAACGACCTGTCAAATCCATACTTAATATTGCTGTCAATCTTGAGATCGCTTTATAAATACGAGCCTACGCGTTCACTTAAAAGAAAGGATGTAATCAAATGATTGACGCGAGCTTTGAGCTTTAAGCTCAATAAAACTGGTTCCGCTTTTGCAGCTTTCACTGCTATCGTGAGGATTGCATAACCTAAGGGAACTTGGAATTATATTGAATTTGAATACCTGGGTATATTAGGGTAGCAACACATCTGGGTAACGTTCGGATCGGAGTCGTTGGTCAACTCGCACGGCAATTAACGCACCGTGCGGGATGACGACACTTTATTTATTTATTTTACCATTCGCCAACTCGCATGGTCATACAAAGTACAGTCAGATGCAAAACCTTTTGAACTCAATATTATTAAGAAAATATTATTATTTTAATTTTTTTTTTTTGCATCTGACTGTACAAAAGTAAGTATGTTAAGTACCTCAGTTTTTTATGACCGTGCGAAATGACGAACAGTAAAATTAATAAAATTGGTTTTCGTCAACTCGCACGGTAGGTTATTAAAATCCGTGCGAGTTAATTACCGTGCGAGATGACGAACGCCTCAACGTTCAGCGGCGGAACCTTTGGTCATACGATTTTACGAGGATTCTTGTTCTGCGCGCTAAGTGTTATGATACAGATAATACTGGGTGTTAGGTAATGCGTACTCGCGGAGGGATCATCTTGATCATTGCTGAAACCTCTCAATCGTGAGATCGCTTCGTAGAAATTTTTCAAGCTAACGATGATTCAGAACAGCATAGCGTCATCTATGACACACTTGAAGAATCGCATTAAATAGTCAGGTAATTGCTGTAACGTGGTTTGACTTCCTGTGCAGACGTCCTGATTTCATTTCCGGCATTTAATCATTGACGTGAGGTGGTTAAACTAATTATGATGGAGTTTATCGACTGGGAAGGGCATTTAACTGGCAACTTAGGGTTCATTCATATCACACGGAGAAGCGAAAAGACGCGAATCGGTGCGTACTTTTCAAGACCATGATTTACCCTACTATACAAAAAGATAGACACATTTCATTGAAAGCTTTGGGCAAGTGAGTTCACTGTATCCACCACAACGAAAACCTGCCTCCAGGTTATAAAGAACCTTGGCCAATCTGGAGAAGTCTTAGGAAGGCTTAGGACGCAGGTTGGCCGAAGCAAAGAAAACCCAAAGGCCAACGGCAAACTGATGGGGGTACTCTAGTAGTACAGAAACCAGCTGCAAATGTGGAGAACCCTTGGTACACCTCACTAATTGTCCCGCGTGCCCGACCACCTGCTCGCGTGAGGACTTACTTGTCAGTAACCAGAGGGCTTTCTGGGCAAGTAAGATTTACCCCGTGTTTCTTGCCGACACGGAAGAAGAAGAAGAAGAAAAAAAGAAGATTGTCAATCTCGAACGCAAAAAAATCTAGAAGCGTCATGCTACTTGTCGTGACGCTTTCCGTTGTGAATAAATTCTGACACTTATCCGCCGAATCCATATCCAAATATTTTCTGATCCGATTGGGCCATCCTAGAACGCCCTAAGGCCTTTTAATAAATTTGTTGGTGATTGATTGGTTCATCATCGTGGGGTGCCATCTTCAAATTGAAGTTTGGAGGTCAGCATGTAGAAACCAACGCGGTCTTGAGCTGAGCCGCACTTTTTAGCTGGTCAAAATAAGGAAGTTTGGTCCAATTTTTGATGTCGTCTATCCATTTTCTTCTGGGTCGGTCTGGTGATCTCTTGCCAGGAATCTTGCCTTCGAGGATCAACCTTATAAACACGTAAAGAAGGCAACTTTCCTTTTCATTATGGTTGACATCAGTTCGCGTTTACACTTGGCACGTTGCAGTACTTTGACGTTTGAGGTTAAGCTGGTCCATGATCTAGCTAACTTCCAAAATTACTCCAAGTAATAGATTTCCTTACTAAAGATGTATACGACATAATATAATGTTCTAAACCACAAAGCAAACAACCTCATTTGGTGCGGTCGGTTAGGTGTTAAAGTGAAGTAATTTATTAAATTGTTGTTTTTATTACAACACATTAGGGTTGAGCTCCACTTTATAGAAAGGGAGGTAGTTCAATTTAAACTTCTATTTAACCTTCAACTCTACCTTATACCGAATGTAAGGGACAGCGTACCAAAAACTGAAATTCTTTCAGGAAATTAATTCTATTTTTGACTATTCCACACAAATTGTCAGATCGAGATGTTTACTTTGTATGGAGGAACCCTTTTCAGTTTTCGGTACGCTGTCCCTTATATTACATTTAATTTTCATATTCATAGATTACGACTGTATTGTGCGAAAATTTGTAAGGTTATTTTCCTACATAGTAGAGCGTTCACAAAGTCGATCATGTGATGTAGGAAAATAGGCTCGGCATTATAGCTCATAATATACCTAACCTACCCCACCGAGGGGCACGGAGCCTTCCCTGGCAAAGGGCGATCGGGCCTTAGTCGACCACGTGGGCCCCAGAACGAATTGATCGACTTCTCACACAACCTTTGAATTTCATCGTAGACGTGTGCAGGTTTACTCATGATGTTACTGTTAAATGTAGTTCGACCCTAAAGTAAAACACATTACAGTTGTCGACATGTGTTCCATGGTCATGATTCAAACGTAATATTCCGTAATCAAAACACATTATTTAATTATTTTTTTAGGTGAAGTAAATATGATTTAAAACTATTTTTTATGTTGCAAAAAGAAATATAACAAAAGGATTGGATTTAAAATATGTTTGCGTTTTATTATTTTTATTATACGACCTTTTGTAGTCACTCACTGTAAGGTAGAGATAATAATCGGAGTATTTGAGGGACATAGATTCTTGCCCAAACAATTTTTTCATTCATCCATTATAGGATAGGCAAAGGAACAGAGCCATACAGCCTCGTCTTTAAAAATTAACAAATTCAAGATGATGTGAAACACTTTTCTGTAATTTTGGTTTTACAACTTTGACAGGTTTTTGAAGTGAAACTTCTTCAGGCGCGTTGAGAGTAAAATTTCAAGGTCGCGTCACGGGCAAACGGGGACCATTTTGGAATGTCCCGTTTGTCCCGTTACGATGTCAGAAATGTCAAGGAAGTTTCAATTCTGACACGGGTGCTTTTTTTCTTATTTCGTTTAAGCCATTAATCATATATTATTTATTATAACAAGCGCTGTTAGATATTTTTCGCGTTATGATTTCCTACGTTTTATCTGTCTGTGGTAATACGCAAATCTAATACGAAAGAAGTTCATTTTAAACGACTACGACAAAAATATTTGAACGTATGAATAGGCGGTATGGCGAAAAGCTTTAGCCTGTCTCAATCACAAAATGGGACGAAATGAAAAAAAAAAAAGCGTTCTGCCAAAGTAAAAAAAAAAAAAACATTAATCAAATCCAAGACCCTGACTGACTAACTATTCGGCCAGACAGCTAGGCAGTTTATTAATTATTAGACACTGAACTAATTATTTTCTTTGTATCGTTTCAGATGGCCCGACGGCGAATGGTAAGAGACATCTTTTTGTCAAATAGGATGCTGTGCCAACATATGGACATGTGTGGTGTGGAGGTAGTGTAATGAATGAATGAACTACAGTACCTAGATTAATGAATGAATCAACAAACAACGATTGAATAGATAAATAGAAAACCGTGGTAGGTAGAGAGAGATTAATCACTCTACAAAGTTATTCCAGGGGTACACAAACAAACAGGCATTTTCGTTTTGTAGTAGGGATGTTATCATTATCACATCATAATTATGTCGTAAGATGATTTGATACTCTGAATCTTCGCGAAAATCCTAGGAATGTTGCGAAATCTTACTGGAAAAGGATAGGTTTTTATGCGACAAAACTAAACTAAACTATTATAGTAACATTGCGAAACGAAAAGTAAGCTATTATGATATAAAGATAACGCTGATTGGTCAGTCAACGCGCCCAAAACAAGACGTTTTAAATGACAATCATGAACGCATGTAATTTAATCTAGCCAATCGAGTTGAGGATATCAAATGTTGCTAGTTCTAAACAACTAGTTCTTTTTTCGAAAAAATACTTTTTTCAGTAAGATTAAACAACATTTGAACATTGTGTAACTATCCGTTTTTTCGCTAAATCCCTAGGATTTTCGCGAAGATACGAATTATCAAATCTTCCTACGACATATGTAAAATGTAT
Source organism: Scrobipalpa atriplicella (assembly GCA_029255725.1). Lineage (NCBI taxonomy): Eukaryota > Metazoa > Arthropoda > Insecta > Lepidoptera > Gelechiidae > Scrobipalpa > Scrobipalpa atriplicella. Next base: position 9,984 of record JARACY010002974.1, on the reverse strand, counting down.
GTCATTCGTCGTTTCATCTTCATCGAACACTAGTCTAGTGCGACTCTTGCGCATCGCTTTCTATACTTTCCTTGACCTTGCCGTATGGATGCCATATTCTTGGAGCCATCCGCAAGTTTTCGCTTGATTAGTAAAAACATTTCATTTAAAAGCATAAAAAAAGCAACAAAAACATACAGACGAATTGAGAACCTCCTCCTTTTTGTTTTGAAGTCGGTTAAAAATAGCACTGTGCAAAAATCCTCAAAAATAAATGACGTTCGGCAATCTCGGCAAAATCTGTGACAGTCATATATTTTTTCTATGGTGTCACACCAAACTTGTATGGAAACGGCCGGTTCTCATTTGATTGCAACATACATTAAAAAAAAATGTCCTTTATTATAAAACGTCGATTTTGTACGGTAAAAAACAAATGGGGATTTAAAAAAGCGAACGGTGCGCGTTGATGTCTTTTATATGAAAAAAATATCGAACATCCGATAAAAAGGATAAAATTTAACTGACTCAACTGCCTCCGTGGTCTAGTTGTCTGAGCCATGGGCTTCCGTTCCACGGGGGAAACACAAAGTTGATATTTGTTAATTTATCACTTAGTGATTTTTTTCCAATTTGGTAAGGATAATGCAGGCTGAATCACGAAATTGCTGCGGAGGGTCGTCGTTCCTTCTCGTTAATAGTGGATGTTACACAAACCATGTCAGAGACCTATTAGGCTTTGCTACTAGGCGGTTTGATAACTCCGACCGATATCAGGGTTCATCCATCGATCGTCAAAAAAAAACAACGGGTTGCACTCCGGGAGTGCCGGCAGAAGTGAGAACTTGAACATTAACGGTAGACTCGATCGAAACCTTACCTGAATCCCTGAATAATAAAACAGTAAATAAAAAACTCATTTTCTTTCCATGTTTTAACAGATGGCGCTAGTTGGTTTCTAAAACACAACGAGCGGCCATTTTACTTGGCCTCTGTTTGCATACAATTTGTGTGTGACGCGAGTTTAAATTTTTTTACCCAGCCCAGAAAGTGCACAACGCCGCTAAAGAATAATATTAGAAATAACAAATCATTTTTTTTTTGACGTGTAACAAATAGCAGATAACTAATTTCACCGCTCAAAGCTAATCCTCTGCTGTAGCTTAGTTGGTTAAGAGCGTTGGGCCGGTTTTCTAAAGACGCGGGTTTAAATCCTGTCGGCGGTTGAAATTATTGATTTGTTATTTCTAAAGATATTATTTTAATATAGCACTGTGAGTGCGAAAAATCTATAATAAAGCCGCTAAAGAAGTTCTCACTTCAAAAAACACTCGTCTTTCGAGTTGCAAAGATGAAAAATGATCCGATGAACTGAACCCAAGATAGTTTTTGAACCGCCCAGTAGCATAGATATAATAAGCCTCTGACAAGGTTTGTGCCAACATATCCGTGAAGTTTAAACGTGACTTCCGAAGCAACAAACTTCTGTAGATCTGCTGTAAGAAATTTCTTATAGATATAAGCAGTGCCTGTTGTGTCTTTTTTCTTTGAATATGTGTAAGTATTTTATGTTCTTGTGTACAATAAATTGTAATCCTTTATCTTGCCAGGCAATCAGCCTACATTATCCTAACTAAAATAGGGAAAATCTCGCAAAGTAATTTGTGTACCCCCGTTGGAATCGACTCTACAATCTCCGAATCAAAAGCTCAAAAACGCTTTTTTTTTATTTTACTTTTAAATAATAAACTTGAACTTGACTAATAACTTTATTACACACATTCCGAGCTGTAATAATACAGTCGTGACTGTGCAGTAATGTGCGCCATTACTGTCACTTGTATCGCTGACATTGTGGTTTGTGGTTATTACGGACGGCGGAATTGGTTTTGTGTACATCTACGCGGGAATTAAATAATGAAATATCAGCTATGAAGTTCCTTCCTCTGGCTTCACACATACGAACAGCACTTGCAGCAGTGTCGCCACCTGTCGACAAAAGGTGTTGACGCGTCGATAGCTGCCCTCGGTCGTCACGTTTGTCGACGGCTAGTCAACTTGGCAATTGCTGTTCGCCTTTAGGAAGCCTTGAGGCTATTATTTACAGTATCTTGAATTTAATACTGTGAATTTATTAAGTTTACTGCCTTAGTGACGGTTATACAGCTTTTTGAGGTCAACCATCTGCAGGGTTTTTTTTAGTGCCCTAGTGTTATTACAACTTCTATCACTTTTGATTTCTGAGGAGGAGTCTAAATGCGCAGGACTAGACATGTTTTAGAAAACAGAACAGCTAAATTAAATTTGTTTATTTTGTACAAAACACATCAACGCGCAAAGATTAAACTATGCTATAAGTAGTAGACAGTTTAAGATAAGAAATGTATAGTAAACGTATACCACCGACTGCACTATTAGTTCTAATCTTCTAATGTTTCAACCTCCCATCTTATCTTGGATTGCCGTGCGAAAGGTCATTCAACTTGAAAGCGAGAGTTTTTTTTTATAATTTTGAATGTAGTTTTGAATGGACAGAAAGCTCAGTCCGACGTTCTCAGATTTTAATGGTTGCATTATGAAATTAAAATTAGAAATAGAAATCGAAAACTAAAATCATATTTTTAAGCAAAATGGTGCACAAGAGCAACATTTCTTCTTATCGAGTGGATTTTTGGAGTCGAAGAACGACCCGATAAACCCTGGTGTCAGAGTTTTTTACCCGTCTATTAGTAAGATAGGCCTTAGACACAGTTTGTGTAACGACCTCTACTCTAATAAAGACAGCGACCGGGATCGACGGCTTAACGTGCCCTCAGAAACACGGAATGTTCAGCCTGCTTTGTTCTAAACTGGGGAAAATCTCACATAGTGATAAACTGACAAATGGTACCTATCAACTTCCTATTCTCCCCGGGGGAATCGAACCCACGTTCTTCGGATCCACAAATATGCTACTTTTTCGTTATTGTTATTTATAAAACGGCTCTCGGATCTCGGCTACAAATTGGTGGGTTTGACGGAGATATTGACGTTACGACCCTATATGAGGGTGTTCGAGAATTGAAGATGCGATGTAGTGTGACTTTCTTCTCTCCTGATGAAGGCCCTCGTAAAGGAAACGTTCAGGTCAATACCTCCGTCAAACCCACGAGTGCGTGGCCGAGTATTTTATAAATACTGCCCCTGTAGCATGCCACCGCGCGATAACGTAATATATCGCATCTATCTGTCAAACTCCCATACAATTTGACAGATAGATGTGATAAAATGTGTGATAAAGCGGCTACCGCGGCCTTATCGCGGCTGCATGCTACGGGGGCTGATTTCGTATAACTATATAACTAACTAACTAAATAAGTTCTATGCTGGAATGGGAGAGATAGAAAAACATAGAATGTGCCAGCTGCATCTCCTCCCGGGCATGCTGTAAATACCAGCTAAGGGATTCGAGAGTTTCAGTATATTGTAATTTAGGCGATGGCTGACAACCTGTCACTATAGCAATATACATAATCATCCGTTATGATATGACCCTCAAAACTTGTCAGACGTGGCGGAACGACCTATGTTTAGGTCGTTTTTGCTCTGCCTACCCCATTAGGGATAAAGGCGTGATTTTATGAATGTATGTATGTATGTAATTTCGTATAAGACTTAAATTAAATCTTAATTTTAACCCAGCTCCAATCACATACTACTCATACATTCGACGAATGCATTCGATATAAGAGAAAGGCGTTGCGTCAACTACCAAGTCATCCTACACCAATGTTATAAAATATAAAATAACATTATATTATACTACACACGATCACTTTCTTTTACGCATAATTAACGAACCGGATTGATAGGCAACAGCCATGCGGCGAACATAATAGTTTTGTAAAACAACTGACTACGTAAGACAAAAGAGGTGATCAAATATATTAATTTCTAGCAGTTCGCATTGACCGATTGTTATAAAATCTTTCACCAGCAGAAAGCTTATGTTAACTGTTATGTTAAATGTTATGTAACTTTATACTGCGAAAAAACCTTAATCCCAAGGGACACTCACTATAATAATCCGCGATCAACTAAAATATACAACGTGTAACAGAAAGGGCATATGCATCGTGAAATGTGTGAATCTACCCATGAAACTGAACAACTTACCCTAAGGAACATAGGTCGAAATACGAAAAAAATATTTTGACTTCCCATACTAAATGTGCTATCAGCTGATGCATTTAGTATGAAAGGTCACGATATTTTTTTCGTTTTTCGACCTATGTTCCTTAGGGAAAGTTGTCCAGTTTCGTGGGTAGATTCACAAATTTCTCGATGCATATACCCTTTCTGTTACACCCTGTATAATCGCGGTGATACTTAATCCCGTTCAAAATAGCAATGTATAGTAAACAACCGCGAAAATAAAAAAAACTCATTACCATATAAACTATCAAAGAAAAAATATCCCCAATTTTATACAGCAAAAACTCATAGCAATGTTCAAAACAAAAAGATCGCAGTCGGTTAATATTTTATACAAAAAGAAAAGGTTATGTCGTAACACTTTATCTGCTGTATAATATAACAGATTTCACGGTCAAGAGTAACTTTCGCGGTCTTTTATTTTATGATGGAATTGAGTGGCATAGCTAAATAATGGCTGATATTTTCTGCCTGATATTTCAAATAAAGATAACGTTGAGTGATATACGAAAAAAGTTTACTGACCGAACTTAAGGTACCTATGTGAAGCCATGGACTAACTACTCTAGAGGACTGCTAACCGCCATACTAGAGAGCGTACCTCGATACTCGATAAAAAGGTCAAAATGCGAGCAAACCTAGATGGCGCTGGCATATTGCTCGAAGAGTCCGTTGTTGATATAGGTCAAAAAATTGAAAAAAATCAATAACAACTTGAACCAAATTATCTTTTAAGATTTTTAAAGTAGAAATACACAATGAGAAATGCTGCTTAAAACATCTGAATTAAAATACATAATCAGTTTACACAATATTTCGCTAATGTCAATAGATGGCACTGCTAAGTAGCGGTGTACGCAGTTTATAAGGGAGGTTATCAGTCCTCTTTGTTTTATTCGTCCATGGTGAAACTGAACAACTTTCCCTAACATAGCGCATAAGTCGAAATATGAAAAATCTGGCCCCCCCATACATAGTGAATCGGGCCGCTGACACTATTTTGTGAGGGCCCAAATATTTTTCCAATCTTGAACATTTCGACCATGTTCCTTGGGGAAACTTCAGTTTTTTTTGTCCAGTTTCATAGGTAGGTTCACGTCCTAAGGTTTGGTCAGCAAGTTTTTTCACATCCGGTAATATGTTCTACACTAAAAGTTTATAAATATTTGCAAATGTTTTCAAACACTAATTTTAGAAGCATCATCTGCATCATTATTACCTGGTAGAAATAACTGTACTACGTAATACCTATCTATACTGTCTCTTATATATCAATCAGTGCCCCTTTGACTTTGAGAAATGAAATATTTCAGTCCTTTGAAAAGGCCATAAAAATACCGAATCGGCGATGCCCTCTTATAACCTCTAATACCTCTTATAGACCGTTGACACTCTGTCAACCCCAAAAGGAACAAAGGCATCAATATAACTATAACTTTCACAGCTTACGTTTCGTCGTATCGAATTAGTTCTTCGATTCTATTCTACCGGATACGAGTAATTGATCGATTATAGGAAGAGATCTGAAGAGATTGTTTAAAAGAGAGTAAGATTCATCTTTCATTTCCGCTTCGGGTAATTTTGTCTGCCTCTGTGGTGTAGTGGGCTGAGCCAAGCTTTCACTCTTGAGGACACAGGTTCGTTTCCACTGGGTCACGTTATTATTGTGAAGATTTTTGGTATAGAGGCTAAAAATCTGTTTACCTGATGAGTAACTGACTATTCAAATTAGAATCACTATCTCTTCGTCAGATGATTCAGCCTGCACTGTCCTTACCAAACTGGTAACAATCCTGTGAAAATCGAACCCACGGCTTCCGGATCGAGAGTCAAAGCACTGCCCAAGACTTGATTAGACCTTAGAGACTGAAATAGTAGGTATATAGGTACTTAGTAAAAAATGCAAATATAGTGACTACTAAGTTCAATAAATCATAAATCTATCATCGATGTTATCGACCACAGACAATTTAATCAGCTGTTGTGGGTCACTGAACATATACTTAACGATGAATACCCATCGACACTCTCACCTTATGGGAAGAAAGCTTGAACTAGTTTGCCCGCTAGTGTTGGGATTAGATTTATCGATAAAATGTAATTAATCTATGCTTATTCTTCTTCTTTTGACAAGCGAAACGACACACAAAAGAAGACAGAGGTTATTATAAGTAGTAGAGTTATGAAAATAAGTAGGTCACATTTGACAGCTCTCAAACCACAATAAAAATATATAAACCCCATACCATAACTTGAGCTTTAGAGAAATGTCAAATTATCTTCACTCTACCGTACATTTATTATTCTGTTGAAGAGAATGGACTTGAAAACTGTAAATTTTTGGCAGATAAATGATAAATAAACAGATTTTTTATTATTTATAGGTTAATCTGACTAGTAAAAAACATGAGTTGTAAAAAACATTTTATATTTTTCACCAGTCATACAGTAACTTCAATGTCGTTTCAAAGTTATTCGAGTGTATTTTTTTTATTATTCTTTTAATCATCTGACTGAAAGTTATAAAAAGAACCTCCGTGTTCGATAAACAACAATGACACGTGCTGTATTTTTTTTTTCAAAGATTATCCAGTTAAGATGCGACCTGGAAACTAGACGGTTTTAAATTTTTATAAATACTTTTATTACGATTTTCGACAACTTGAAGAAATTCTGCGTTTTATAACATTTTCGATCTAGATTATCGATCGATGCTAGAGTTAGGTTATCGAAAAATATCTATCGATACATGTTATCGACACGGTCCCACCACTAGTGCTACCGCCAGTTTTTCTCCCATTGTCCGTATTACGCTGTACGATAGACTCTATCAATAATCTAATTATTTATCCCACGGTGGAGATATGTTTCCCATAGTTTTTTTTACTTCCTATGGGAAGTAAGGAAGTTGTATGTATGTAGGTAAATGACTGTATTAAATTGTTCTAGTAGATTAGATTTGTGGATAATGCTGTCGATTCGGTGAGAGCACGACTTAACTAAAATTATTGCTGTCCAACGATAGAAAATGACAGGTGATTTTAGTCAAGATTTTGTGCGTAGCCAAATTGCCCCCAGTATTTCTGGACTGTGAGTGAAAATAGAGTATCAGTCTTCTTCTTCTTAGCGAGTGGATTTTCGAGTCGAACAACGACCCGATAAACCCTGGTGTCAGAGTTTTCAAACCACCTAGTAGCACAGCTATAGGCTTCTGACATGGTTTCAGTAACGACCACTATCAAAGACAGCGACCGGGACCGACGGCTTAACGTGCCCTCCGAAGCACGAAATCTTTTTTCTTTTCGGACAATCAGGTGATTCAGCCTGCAATGTCCTAACCAAACTGGGGAAAACCTCACAAAGTGATAAATTGACAAATATCAACTTTGTGTTCCCCCCCTGGGAATCGAACCCAGGACCTCCGGATCGTAAGCCCACGGTTTAGACCACTAGACCACAGAGGTAGAGGTAGAGTATCAGTGGTTTTTGTTCATGGATATGGACTGACAACTGGTCACTCACTACAGTACCCGGTCACTTGAAATCAAAACTTTATCGCTCTGCGTGTGCGTACCCATTGATACGTCAAGGAAATTTTCAAATAGTTACCGACCGATTTTTCAGTGGGTTTTATAATAGCAATGAACACTTCCATTGGGCGCTTTTCCACTAGACGTCACGTCAACGGCAACGGCGACGTCACGGCGACGATCACGTGACAATATCTATGGGAATCGATGACATGCCGTGACGGTGCCGTGCCGGCAAGTGGAAAAGCGTGTCATATAATTTCATTGATTTTCATACATTATCTCACCTACGATATCGTCGACGGTACCGTGCCGTCGCCGTTGCCGTTGACGTGCCGTCTAATGGAAAAGCGCCCATTAGTTTATCATAATTACTATGGTTTTTATTAGAAATAAATACAATCATAATATACGTTTCCTCTCTATAAACGTTATAGGAAATGGGTTTTTAAGTAGCTTATGTGACGATAAATTGGGTACTTGACTGGGTAGCTTAAAAAATTCAAAACGTTTATACTTAAAACTGATGGCTAAAAATATTGTGGATTTCATTCATCATTTTAAAAAAAATGCACATTTCGATTTTAACAATCGAATTAAAAGTGTATAAGTTATTGATTTGATTAGTCAATATTTACTAAAATGTGACGTCATAATTTACTATTTTCATACAAAAAAGCGTTTTTGACATTTCATAAAAAGTTGCTGATTTGACTAGTTGGAAAGTAGCCAATTGATAGTATGAAATAAATAAATCTAATCTAATTGCTGAAATAATGGCTTCCTCAGTCAGGTATGTCGCTGTTTGCTAAAAAGCGGAAGGAATCTAGCAATAGCAATTTCTTTGGACTTCATCCGCATGGTTGTGACTGCGAATAAAGTGGTTCATCTAATTTAGTGAAAGAATACGTGTATTTATAATTAAATAAATTATAATCAGTAGTTCGAGTGATAAAATCAATGGCAATTTGGACTATCTTTACTCGTACAAGTTAAACAGTTAGGTCATAAAAACGTGCAAAAGTTTTTTAATTAAAAACATCAAATCTAAAAAAAACGTTAAAATTAATCTAACAGAAGTTACAACGTTAAACGTAACTTATGTATGACATGAGTTTCGATTAATTGAAAAAAAAAACAGTGTTCGACTTGAAAGCACTGAAATTTTTAGTTTTCTTCTGGAATTGTTTTTAGTAAAAAATATTCTTTAGACTTACGTTTATGTTTTTCTATTTCCAGCTGGCGTTCCTCTGTCTCCTGCTCGCGGTGGCTGCGGAGGAAACTCCTCCTGGACTGGTCTCCAAGGCAGCGACCACGACCTCGTCGCGGAGGCTACCAACTCAGGTCGAGACTTTTTATTATAATCAATTTTCGAAAAATATCTCAATGCATCACCATTACTTTTGGAACTGAAAGAAGTTCATATTTTGCATTTACTGTCATAGGGGAAAAGAAGGGAGGGGCAATATGTACGAACCAATTTAGATCCTGTCATGGTTTTCTCTTGACTCTTGTCTAGGGTCAGAGACCACGAAGACATCGTCTACACTTGTGAATCATATTGTCGATGTGTGTAGACTGTAAGTAGATCGTCGTGAATGTCGTGGAATGGACAGCCGAACTGATTCGATGACAGCGCTCATCCATACAAAGAAAAATTTCAGAAGAAAACATTTTAACACAGCAAAAACAAATTGAAACTCCTTTATATTCAAATCCCTGTTATTCTGCCATTTCCAGCCCCACAGCAACAAGCCCAGAAAAGAGAAGCTGCCTTGTCCAACTCCTATGGCGAACCTCTACCACCAGACGCTTATGGACCGCCGAGGGATATACCTGTAGTTGGTGTAGTTCTTCATATTGAAGATTTATCTTTATTCTGAAAGCGAATATTCAAGCGGTGCGATCAGCGAAGCATTTTGGGACTAAAATGAATAGAAAACGCGACTGTTTGGGCGATTGCTGAAAAGGTATCAAAGGACTGGTCGTGCATGCTGCGAATGCCGCCCGCGAATCGCAAAGCCGCTGTTCTGTTTGCTGACACCCATTCCTGCTAGAGTCTAGCGTCTTTCCGCTAGACTCTAGCAGGAATTGGTGATAGCGATTCTTTTACCGTCTAGCACCTAGTGCTACTACTTTAGCCTTATCATAATCAATCACTCACTTCTCCGTTTCTCGTCTTTGTATGAATCTTTTGAGTCTTTCATAGATTTGCCTTTCTGGTTCTTCTTTTCTGATTTTTCGTGTTTAATTTCATTGGGCACTACTGTCTGAACAACAG
>JARACY010002973.1:0-37248 GCA_029255725.1 Scrobipalpa atriplicella | reverse complement strand
TTCATTCATTAGGTTTATTTTTAATTTAACATAGGTAACTTACGGATTTCGTTTTTATTTCTTCCAACTCTTTATTAGAAGAAATAAGTTGTGCTACAAGGGCGTCTCGCCGAATCTTCTGAATAGTGGCTTGTGCGTGGAGCTCGTCAGTTCTTTTAATTAAATCTGCCTTATCTTGCTGCAATTTCTTTATTTGCGATTCAGTTTCTCGAATAGAACGATCAACAGCTGCTCTAGCTGCTTCCACTATAAATAACAGGATCATTTCAGATGGAAAAATATGAATACTAAAAAACAATTTTGATAATAAAAAACCTTACATTCACGCTTTGCTTTAAGTTTTATTTCTTTATTTTGTTCTTCTCGTTTAATTTTCTCTATTGCAGAACCTAGAGAATTTTCCATTTTGTAAGCAGAAAAAGTTTCCCAATCCAATCGAAACTTTTTTGTTCTGGTTCCCGCCAAAACGATAGAAAAGGAAGTTAATTTGAAGCATGTTTCATTACACGCTATAAATTTCCAATTTTTATTATACAGGAAAATGGAAATTATTTAAATGATTAATGTTGTTAATAATAATAAAATAACACAGGGAGTATAAAATATATCAAAATAATAATAATTTTATTGGGATACGGATCTCACACGATTGTTTAATCGATGTCATGGCGTTGTCCGGGAAGTTCAAAACTTCAAAACAAAACGTGAAACATTTTGATTTTGAATGTGTTTTGAATTGTTACCTATTATTTCTAGAAAATATATTTATTGTTTTTAACCATGCAGAAACCTGATGCCGAAGGCTATGTTAATATTATATGGCCGAGTAAAAGCATCCCCCATGGCGGCATCTTTCATACTCGACGCGCTGAACCAACGGCTGGACAAAGGGAATTCCTCAGAGGTTCGTAAAATAGTAATAATCCAATCCCCATCTTCACGTAATCACCACCTAACTACGATCATAATCAGAGCACCACAGAATTAATATAGTTATAACATAGCACTAAATAAAAAACGAGGTCGGCAGGTCTCACTCGTACTGCAGTTAGATGAACGTTTTTTGTTCTTCGAAGTGCATGTTTGAGCGAAATCGAGATTAGTTTCTTTTTATGCATTTAATTTGCAATTCAAACTTAATCATTAGGTACACTTACAAAAATACGTCATAGGAGATCTAGCAAGACAAAAAGTAAATAGGCGGTCTTATTTCTCTGCTAAAGTAACAATTTCTGCCGAGCAATATTTAGGTGTAAGAAAATTTCGTAGCCGTTAGCTCATTTGACTTGGTTTAGGTAGACAAGGATACGACGATAGAGATCCTAATTATGTTTTCGCTCACAGTTCTACTAGAAGAAGCGAAGTTTACCAATTCCCTGCGCAAGAATAAGGAATATAGACTCCGACAAGAAGACGAGCCGAAACCGCAGCCGGAGATGCGCATGCCGCTGGTGCGTCCGCGGACCTCCAAGCGCCGCTCCCTGTCTGCGATCAGGAACTCTGGTATCTACGACGAGGAACCGTAAGTTGAAGCTCCGTGGTCTAGTGGTCACGATCCTGAGGTCTTGGGTTCCATTCTTAGAGGAGGGAAACAAAGTTGATATCTGTAAAATCACTTTGTGAGAGTTTGGTTAGGACAATGCAAGCCGTTGGTCTCGGTCGCTGTTTTGATGGTGTTCGTTACATATACCATGTCAGGGCCGTAGTAGGTAGCTAAATAGGCGGTTTAAAAACTCTAACACCAGGATGCATCGGGTCGATCAACTCGAAACTCACACGATAAGAAGAAGACTTGAATTTAGTAGGTCCCTACCCTATTAAAGTCGGTAACCATGCCTCTTTGGTCTAGTTAGCTGAGCCTTGGGATTCCGTGCATCGGTGGGCATGTTATGTTATGTTACCCCGCCGTCGGCCCCAGTGTTCGTCTTCGATAGTGGTCGTCACAAATACAATGTCGCAGGCCTGTATTCGGTTTTAAAAATCTGACACCAGGATTCATTTGCGTCGTTCGTCAGTTCGTCGAGTTAAAAACCCATTGGATAGAAGAATTATTATTAGTATGATAAAAAAAATGTTTTGTTATCCAATTTCAGTTTCAAACCCTTGAAACGTGGCGAAGATCGCGAGAAGCTCAAAGAGAAACTTGCGAACACCATGGCATACGGCCCAGATCCAGATCAGAAACCGCCACCACCCCCGCGTATACCCAAGCCCAAGCCTCAACTCCCCACAGCTAAGGAGAAGTGGAACGATTGTAAGTAAAATAATTTGCCAAGAACTTATTTTCAACTAGCTTTTTTCCACTAACTTCACACCGGTAGAACACAACAGGTTATATTATAACTGGATAGGCAGGCACTCTCAATACCTATTCGGATAAAAAATCTAGAGAACCACCATGAACATCTGTGATACGATACCTTTTCCATGTTATAGATCCGTCATCATCATCAACATTCTGTGTTAACTTTTCAGTGATAACGCAAATTCGCGAACGCGCCGATTGGCTAGCCGAAATGGAAGACCTCGGTCAAGCAGCGCCTCATCGGGATATCATACAGGAACAGATAGCAGAAAGACTACGAGCTTTGGACGCTTTAGGAGTAGACAGCGAGTGTTCATCCGCTAGATCGGGCTTCAGTACTCTGAGAAGTAGGGGAATATCCATCGCAAGATCAAACGGTAGTGCACAGTCAAAGGCCAGTGCTCGATCGAACAGAAGTAAGAAGTCGACGGATTTGAGTGTTAGAGGAGGTACGTTTTGTTTGAATTTCTTAACAGAAGATTCTGGATTCTACTTGGAGTTAAATAGATGTCGCCATTCCCGATTGGAGATTTTTCTTTATTTATTACGTAAATTTACGTATCAAAAAACGGATAAATAACGCTATAGGTACTCATACTAAGATTCAATTTAATTTAGCATTAAAATTTCAGAGCCCATCAAATCGGCGGGGTCACAAGGAAAGCCAAGATTGACAAAAAGTTCTCCTAAATGTCACAGTAAAGACAAAGAAGAAAATGTAGCTTCCTATCATTGTACATTACAATATTCGCCAAGGCGTCGTGTTTGACTACTTCATTGTTGTTATTTTCATTAGGTGCAAATAGTTCAATTTGCAAAATTTTTAGCAAGCCCAAAATGCCCAAGGTGCAGTGCAGAAGCTTAGATTGCAAAATGACAAAATTGCATAATGTCAAATGAATGGACACAGGACAGGACATGCTGCAACTTGGGAATTTTGTAACTTGAATGTTTTGGAATCAGTTGATTTTTCACAACTAATTTTGGCCGTATTCCCAAGTCCAAGTCTCAAATAAAGATCCTCTAATTAAACAAAACCTGTATTTCAATCATAACTCACAACAATTATTCATCTTCATCATCTATAATCTCAGTTTTAATTTTAATCCTCTTAAACTTAGATCCATCAGTTGAATTACACTTTCTTTTATTAGTTTCTTTATTCGGTTCACTTTCCAAGAGTCCATTTTTATTCACTTGTACATAATCCTTAGGAGCTGCAGCTTGTAGTTCAAAGGAAGTATATTTTCTTACAGGCATCTTCAGAACAAAGTTAGGATCCTTTACTAAATCAATATTGGGCCCCTTCTTTATGTAACTGATTGTGGAATAGGCAGTGAAATGGAAATCTTCAACTAAGTAACCTTCTGTTAATAAATAAGTTATCACATCTTCTCCTAGTGTTCTACTGAATTCTGGCTTCATTCCTTTATGCCTCAGATTTGCAGGGCCTTTCAAATACCAAGCATCAAGCAATTTTTGTGCAGTTAGTTTTGTGTCTTGTTTATCAGCATTATCTATAATGCTTCCAAGTGTCCTGCAGTGGGATTGCAGGCTGATTTCCTTGACATGATTGAAAGGTTTCTCACATACATCACACATTTTGTTACAATCAGTATCTCCCCAGACTTCATCAAAATGCTCAGCTATTATCTGCCTCCTACACAATGTTCCATTGAGACAGTATTTTACCATTCCATATAAATGGTCCAAGCTTCCAACTGAAGAAAACACCATTGTGCTGACTTTGAACACATCTTGCATCCGGTACATAGTAACACATTCTGCTCTTTGTCCATCGCGGCCTGCTCGACCACTTTCTTGATAATAATTTTCCATAGACTTGCTTATTGTGTGGTGGATGACAAACCGCACATCTGGTTTATCAATACCCATTCCAAAAGCTACTGTAGCTACAATAGCTTGGAATGTTTTGGCATGCCATTTCATATGGACTTTAGAACGAGCTTCTGCCTCCATGTTAGCGTGGTAGCACCCAACATTCAACCCTCTTTTGCGCAGTCCTATTGTGATTTCCTCAGAATCTTTAATACTGTGTGTGTATATTATACCACTTTCGCCTCTGTATCTTAACTTCAGTAATTTTTCTAAAATTTCTAAGCAGTCCTCTTGTGATGATGGTTTTTCTAGTATTTTGTAATATAAATTGGGTCTATTAAATGTGGATTTTATGACCAGACATCCAGAAATATTGAGCATTTTCTGGACATCAGTTATAACATGAGCAGTAGCCGTGGCAGTCAAACCCAATATTGGAGTATTTGGAAACATACCTCTTAATATTCCGAGGAATTTATAATCAGGCCTGAAGTCATGGCCCCATTGAGAGCAGCAATGCACTTCATCAATAGCAATTCTTTGCAATCTGCCATCAGCATAACATTTTTGTAAGTTGGACATAAATCTCTTACTTTTAGCTAATCTTTCTGGAGTCACATACAATAATTTCACATCAGATTTGTTCTCTTTAAGAAGATTTAATGCAGCTGTTGTCTCTTCCTTTGAGCTACTGCTGGTCATTAAGTATGCTGTAACATTTTTCTGGGCCAGAGATCTGACCTGGTCTTCCATGAGTGACACAAGTGGTGAGATGACCACAGTGAGGCCAGGTTGCACTAGGGCAGGTAACTGGAAGCATAAACTCTTTCCTGCCCCTGTAGGCATTACGACTATAGCATTTTCGCCTGAAAGAGTAGAGTTGATGGCACTTAGCTGTTTCGGTCGGAACGAATTCGTCTTGAATACATCCTTTAACACCTTTCTCACTTCATCAGACCACTCGTAGGTAGTGCCTGACCAGACTACGCTGGCCAAATTGTCCGATTTCAGTTTGTTAATAGAATTTTTCAGTGATGTTTTCTTATCGAGTAGTTCCCGTTGCACTTTTTTCAATTTTGATAACTCTGTGTCTATTTTGACTAGTTCTTTGTCCACAATTTTAATTTCTTGCTCTAACTCTTTAACAGTCTTCATTTTCAAAAAGCAGAGCAGAGTTGAAAAAAGAAAGAAAATAAATAAAATAAAATTATTCACATCGCATCGCACAGCAGTTTTTTTTATTTTATTTACATTCTCTTTGTTTTTTTTTTTTTTTTAATGTTTTCCCATAATAAAAGGGAAGGCGAAGTTTTAGTGTTAATTTTTTTTTAAATTCTCCTATTAAGGAAGGCAAGAGCGTGAGCCCATGCAGCCTAGTCTTTAGTATTCATTCTTGAGTTCATCATCAGCCACAACCAGTGGCCACACCAGTCCACTGCTGAACATGGGCCTCCCCAAAATTGGGGGTTCGTATATGGACCCACATATATGAACCTGTCAAGCGTGGTGAGTATGGCATATACCCATATGCCATATTCACCACGCTTGACAGGCGGGTTGGTGAGCGCAGTAGAAGTTTTCCATTCACAGGGAACGCTGCTGCCCAGCCCATTCCCTGGATTTATCCTATAGTCGCCTTTTACGATACCCGCATAACCTAATCTTAACCTACGCTAACCTAAAAGTCATTAGAATGCGCCGGTGATTCACATTCCAATGCTCAACAGAAGACTTTTGCGCGGAGATAACAATCCAAATCGTACCGGTAGCGCCTTCCTTTGCTTCTTACTCCCGCCATGCCATATTAATCCTCGTCAGCAGATCATTGTTAAATCCACCACATTCATACAACAAACACTGTACTGCAAGGGATCAATTTATAAGAGCGAGGAACAAAGTACCTACATCAGATATTTCATGATACCCGAGCAAAACCCCAACCTAACCTAGAACTAATTGGAATGCGAGTGTAGTGCCTACATTCCGATGCTCGACGATGATTTACGCGACGCGGGAGTGTAGAGTCGATCGAACCATAAATATAGGATTTCAGTAAAAAAAAAAAAAAAAACTTGCACAGCTAGGTACTTCTTTTTTCCAAATCATTTTACCTAATTACCGAATTTTATAAGTTTTTTTGGTGAATTATGAAAATACATCATGTTTGATTCTAATCATAGTATTTATTTAATTAACACCAAATTTCTCATTATAGTCTGTGCGGAAAGAGAACCGGCGTAGAAATTAACCGTCGGTTGGTCGTGTGGGGTTTATGCCCAGGTCTTTAACCTTAACCTTCTACATTAAATTTTGGAGGTTTTGGGACAAAGACCTAGGGATAAACCCCACGCAACCAGCCGTGGGTTAATTAATACAAATGTGCGCCCTCAAATTCTATGCCGGTTCTCTTTTCGCAGACTCTACACGTAGCATAAAAGTGCATCAATTTACCTCAAAAACAGAATTCTCACACTTGCGTGGTTTACATTTGCCCTATTTTAAACTAGAACTAGAATATACCAAGTCACTAAAACCTAAGTTCTTTCACAAGATGCTGAGTCAAACAAAGTGTTGTTTGTACAACAAAATTGTACAATGTAAATGTTTGTGGAGCGGAAACATATGTTGAAATACGACAATAGTCAGAAATAGCTAACTGGTCCGTTCATCAGTTAGTTTTGAATAACAGTATCTTGAGAAAGTACAAGGAAACTTACATTAATAAGAACATAAAAAATTCAGTTCGGCCGCCTTAATAATAAATGATATTACATGCTATTGTTAGAATAGAATTAAATGTGGGACATTATAAAAATGTTATGGAATTTATGCCTATTTGAATTACAAAATAATTTACGTTGAAGTACACTAAAGTAAACTTAAGCACGCTCGCCACGGATTCGTCGAGCAAGCTGTATGTCTTTAGGCATGATGGTCACACGTTTGGCGTGGATGGCGCACAAGTTGGTGTCTTCGAAAAGTCCCACCAGGTATGCTTCACTGGCTTCCTGCAACAAGAGAATAAGAACATAAACAAAGATAGACTGCTTCAATAATGGTTGAGGTTACAAATTGCTTGTGTGCACATGTGGTAAAATTAGACAAAGGGTGCCCACCTGCAGCGCTCCAATGGCTGCAGACTGGAAACGCAGATCAGTCTTGAAGTCTTGAGCGATTTCTCTGACAAGTCGCTGGAAGGGCAGTTTGCGGATCAGCAACTCGGTAGACTTCTGGTAACGACGGATTTCACGAAGCGCGACGGTACCAGGACGGTAACGATGGGGCTTCTTCACGCCTCCAGTGCTGGGCGCTGATTTACGCGCCGCTTTTGTGGCCAACTGCTTACGGGGAGCTTTACCTCCCGTGGACTTACGCGCGGTCTGCTTAGTACGTGCCATTGTTCACTGTAAAGGAAAATGTAATTTAATTTCATAACATTTAACGACAATAAACAACTATTGCGAAAGATGCAACCTCAAGACACCTAGATTAATTTCATATTTCACATGAAATATGATCATCCTCAACGTTGTTTTATTTATCAAACACAAGAACAATATAAAATGCACTGTTATACACACCTTTTCTGATGAATAATCACAAGATAACGAATTCTTTCACAATTTACCCGAGAGCTACACAACAATGATCATATGCTTCAAAATGGCGTCGGAGAATGGCGGGCGAACGGTGACGGTGACGCTAACATTCTGTACGCTGATTGGTTGACCTCAGGCTGAATCCGTCAACGCTATTGGCCGATAAAGTGGACTTTTCTATTGGTGGCCTCAAGAGAAATTTTTGGGGCGAAATTATTTGATTGGCTTTGAAAAAAGAGTTGCCCATCACAAAATAAAAAAAATAAATGTCAAAAAAGTTGAAAACAAAACAGTTGATTTGAAAAGATGAAAATAATAAAAACTTTTCCTTATTTTCGTATGTTGGAATGAAAAAGTATGAAAATTATATATTTCGTTTGGCTGTATCTGAACTTCAGATGAATAAAAAATTATTAGGATCTGAATGAACTATATGCTAGGTATTCAACGCTACGAAGAAAATTCTATGTTGGAATAGGAAGTTTGGAAATAAAGAAGGTGTTCTTATTTCAATTTTAGTTAATTTACTATTTAAGATTTATAAAATAACCCAATGAAACCACCGATCGTCCTTGAAATGAAACGAAACGAAACTTTTAAAGATTTCGTTTGTTTGTAAAATATTTTTTTTGGAAAGCAACACAAAAAGTTTGTCCCTCGTTTGTCCTAGTGTCGGTCTCGCTTTAACCACCTATTCGGAAGGGATATTAGAGGGAGACAGGTAGAAAACATACAACGTGACAGTTCTGTCAATGATGGTTGTGGCATTTATTAATTTTTTGTGTTTTACGCTAATCGTAGCGTGTTATGAATATTTTTAGAAGTTCAAGGATATAAAAACTTAATATGACTTGTACAAATATGTTATATTATTCATTTTTCGATCTCTATTTACATTTTTTACCTTTCTAAAATATTGTGTATCACGTGATCTTCTATTGAATTTTAATTGGTCGTCGGTGAGCGTGCCCTGCGCGACGCGAGAGGCGCAATAATAGTTTTCCAAAATGCCGTCGGAATCAAAGCCTTTGTTGACAGCTCAAACAGAAAAACCAAATCATTACAAGTAAATATCGTTATTTTTTCATTGTTTTTACGTTTTGTGATAGTGCTGAACGTGCTGTTTCTTGTGATGTGCGTTTCACTGAGCTGTGCCTTTCCGCTTTGCAGATATCTGAAGGAATTCCGAGTGGAGCAGTGTCCATCGTTTTTACAACACAAATGTACACAACATAGGCCTTTTACGTGTTTTCACTGGCATTTCAATAATCAGAGAAGAAGAAGGCCAGTTAGGAAGAGAGATGGTTCGTTTAACTATAGTGCAGATAACTATTGTACCAAATATAACGAAACGTCGGGTATATGCGAGGATGGAGACGAGTAAGTACATTAGTCATTGCTTTGTTTTCCTCAAGACTATTCTATATAGTTGCACAGCAATCTCTGATATGTTGGTAATTTTCTTATCAGAGTTTCAGTGTCATGGTCATTGACATTGTAATGGGATACCTAAATAATATTTTTTGTTGGAAAAGAGAATTTGTTTACCAATATCTCTACTACTATGCTACTAAATTCAGAAGTCGTACAGTTGCACTCTATGTTTGGGTGATGCTGGTACTTCGGAATATGGGGTTATAATAGGAGAGTGGTCCATTGTTCTAACTTGTATGAAATTGAATCAAGCTTTTTAATACTAGTATCACGATTTTATCCATGTTTATTCAGGTGTGGGGTTGTCTTTTAGCCTTCTAGTTAATTATTAAACCCATTAAAATCAACTATAACTTGTTTACTAGAATACTAATTAAGAAACCAATATGAGAGCATTTACGTGTATTATTGAAAAGAGTTAATTATTATTTGCTAAAATATGCTTATTTAGATTACATAGATAAATAAGTATTTGAATTATCTTCAAATAGATGAAGGTTAAGGTTATATGCATTTATAATCATAATTCATGGCCATACCACCTCAATAATTGGTATAGAAATTAAATCAAGAATCAAAACAATAAAAAAACATTTCAGCTGTCCCTACCTCCACCGCACAGCCGGTGACACGGAACGTAGATATCACTTACGCTATTACAAAACATGTATGTGCGTTCACGATACCGACGCGAGAGGACTGTGTACGAAAAACGGGGCGCATTGTGCGTTTGCTCATGGGGCGCCGGATCTCCGTCCTCCGGTGTTGGACGTCAGGGAGTTACAAGCATTAGAGAATCCGGATGCGGCAGACGGTGATGCTGCTGCTCCGAATGCTTTAGATAGAGAACGGAATTTAATGAATGAGGACCCCAAGTGGCAAGGTTAGTTGGAACAAAAGAGAAATAGTAGCATGCTGTGTTTGACCAAAAACATTAAATGAATCAACTGCATGTCTTTATAAACAGTTTGTTACTTATGAAAAAGATAAAAAATATACCTATAATCAAAGTTTGATAATATTGTAATTAAGCATCTAAAGTTAAAATAGTTGGTACATTTTTATTTATTGTTGACTTACATATTGAATGCATTTACAAACTCATGTTTTAGATATTATTTCAAAAGTAACATACTTTGTACCCTCCCATTAGAAAGATAAACTCATAATTGCTTATCAAACTCATTATTAAATACCAACTTTATGTTCATTAATGTATTGAACTCATTATCAGTTGTAAATTCACTTCTACCCTCATTCATTATTATCATATTATAGCATGACCACTGACTAAAAAGATCTGGAGAGCAAAAGACAGAGAAAGAATAAAGGTTCCCACAGACACAGCTATAAATATTTTGGTATTGAGCGGAACTAAAATACACCTTATACCATCTCAATACGATACAATTCAGCTTGAAGATCTTTGAATATTATGATATCTTTAGATATCTTACGGCACGCAAAAACATCAAGCTGAATTGAGTCACATCAGGATGTAATAAGGTATAATTTCGTCCGCTCAATACCAAGATATCTGTGGGCACCTTAAGAGAAGGAATTATGGACTTTTAATAATCCCTTTTCTATAGACCTCTATGGCAGGTTTTTAGTTCGTGGTTAGGGTATAATTAATTATTAACATAATAATGCATAATATTTTTGTTTTCAGATACAAATTATGTGTTGTCTTCATATAAAACAGAACCATGTAAAAGACCACCTAGGTTATGTAGACAAGGATATGCATGTCCACAATATCACAATAGTAAAGTAAGTATTTATTTATTATTTATTTATTTATTAGAAAACGAAACATACATAAAAAAAAAAACGAAAGTGGCTACAAAAACTCCCTGAGGGTTTATGTGTAACCACCTAACCACTACTCGTCACAATCAAAATAAAATATAATTAAATACACAATAGTAAAGTAAGTACTATTTTATCACATTGATGTGGCAAAAGAGCAGAAGTGGCGCCACTTTTTTTCTTAATAAATTATTTGTATTGCAAGTACGTTTTCATAAATAGTATTACGATTTGCGACAACATGCAGGCTTAATGAGTTTTCTAGTAAAAATCAGATATTTTTCAATCAGAATTATTTTAGTTCTATAATAGTTTTCTAGACATGCTAAAGTACGATTTTTTGTTTAGATTGTTTTTTAATAACCGTTTTTTAATAACTAAATCACCATTGTGTATTTTTTTTTCAGGATAAACGTAGATCACCAAGAAAATACAAATATAGAAGTACACCATGTCCAAACGTGAAACATGGTGAAGAGTGGGGAGAACCTAGCAATTGTGAAGCTGGAGATGCTTGCGGGTACAACATTTTTATAATTTACTAGCTTTCTGTCAGCTATGATACTCAGGGTGAATGTAGCTTTCTAATGGTGAAAGAATTTTTGAAATTAGTCCAGTAGTTTTTGAGTTTATTTGTTACAAACATACACACACACAAAAATACAAATCTTTCGTCTTTGTAATATTAGTGTAGATTAAAAATATTATAGGCTTTATATTTTTAAATTAATTCATATTTAAAATGGACACAAATAGTTAATCCATTTTAATTTATTGTTATGCAATGCAAAGCTTAGATGATTCGTAAATCATTTTATGGATTACAGAATGAAGAATTACTTCATTCATGTTGTGGTAATTTTTGTTATATATTTTGTTTATTTTTTTTCTAACGTGTTCCAACCAACGTGTACCATGGTATTTTGCGGCCCGTAAACAGCATTTTCTTTGCAGAGGTTCAAATTTTGGAACCGCGAACAATAACCTTGTTACAAACATATGTTTTGCGGTTGACTTTCTTTAAAGTTGTAAGGTAAAAGCAGTTTATGGGCTGCAAAACAAGTTGGTATCGATACCTCAAGAATTAATTTATTACGAAAAGTGGCTTAAAAAATAGCAAGGCTCACCCTACAATACTGAATTTAAAGAATTTCCTGTGCAGGTACTGTCACACGCGCACTGAGCAACAGTTCCACCCGGAGATATACAAGTCCACCAAGTGCAATGACGTGCAGCAGGCCGGTTACTGCCCCAGAGGACTGTTTTGTGCGTTCGCGCATGTTGAACGTGAGTTTTCCACACTTTATTGTCGAATTTTAAAAACACAAAAAAAAGGATAAAATTTAATATTATTATTTCTGTAATAATCAAAATGTCGGGTGTCGAAAGCTAAGCTATGCTGATTTTTGTAAATACCGTGTCCTGTTTCAGCGGAAGACTTTTCAGGGGCGCGCGAACTACAAGCACCTCTCGAGTGCGGCACCAACCTGTGCGACCTGCTGTCCTCCGCGCTGCCTCCCGGTAAGGACACGCACCTGCCCCCCCTGCGCGCCGCCTCCTCCCCCCCGCCCCCGGCCGCGCAGCCCCCGCACGCGCACACCAACGGCTCCGGCGACGGCTCCGAGTGCGCGTCCACCTCCAGCGCGGGCTCCAGCGCGGGCCGCGCGCCCGGCTCCACGCCCCGCGCGCTCGCGCCCAGGAACTTCGACGATGAGAGGAAACCGCCGCCGCCCGTGCAGTCCTCCGTGTGGGGGCAGCGCTCCGCCTTCGACACTAGCGTACTGACGGAGGTCGTCGGTAACGCCCTCGACGATCTGCATCTAGAGGACCAGCTGAACCTCGTGGCGTCGCTCGACCGCGACTTATCCGACGGAGAAGGTATTTTGAGTGGATCCGCGCCCGTCAACATCCCGCAGCCTCGTCCCGTTCTACACGGCTTCAGTCCACCGACCGGAGGCTCGCCCTTGCCTCCGTTCCTCCGCTACGCGAACGACAACGCCGAGAGACTGTTCAACTCGCACCCGATGAAGCCGGGCAGCTTCGGCGGCAACACCGGCCCGTTCGACTTCGCCGCGACCTCGCCCTCCACGCCCAACGAGCTCAACCGCCTGCGCGACGAGGTGATCGCGTCCAGAGCGCAGGCCGCGCGCTGGGACGAGCGGATCTCACAGGCGCGCTCAGCCTGCGAGGCCTGGCAGAGGGAGTCCGAGGAGGCGCAGCGCAAGGCCTCCATAGCGGAGCGGCAGCGCGACGACGCGCTCAACCACGTCATGACGCTACAGAGAGAACTCGACGTGGCGCGCGCCAGCTCCATGGTCGGCGTCAACTCCGTCGCCGGGCGCCGCGACCTGCGCGGGCTGCCTTTAACAACCCTGAAAGCCCTTCAACAACAGGCCCGCGCTGACCTCGAAGAGATCGAAAAGGTATTGTATCTAGAGACCGCGACGAAATGTATGGTGTGCGAGGAACAGCCGCGCAGCGTCACACTAGCGCCCTGCAACCACTACGTGCTGTGCGAGAGCTGCGGCACCACCACCAAGGAGTGCCCCTACTGCCAGACGCCCGTGCAGCATCACCAGTAGCCTGCATACTGTGCTCTGTTGACAGGTGAGAGGCCGAGACGGACGCGACCGGTTTACGAAACTACCATTTATGGTAGCTTTAACTGGCAACACTGGCAGCGTCGACCAATCACGAATCGCTAATGTAGCGGTGTTGCCATAGAAGCGATTTTATACTAAAATGGTAGTTTCGTTACGTTTTATAGGAGCGTACGTTTCGGCCCGGGAATGTCGCTCTCTACTCATGTCTAGTGCTTCGATCCGAAATCAAAATATACTTTCATTGATATTTTTTATATGTGGGTATTAATGGGTCTGACGGGATAATATATCACTTGATAATAATAATAATATAGGATATTTTAATTCTAGAGAAAAGAGCAAGACTTATTCTGGTGAATTTACTGAATGAAATTAAAAGCATGAATTAGGATTTTTCTAATTAACTGCCACTGTCATTTATATAACTAATTTAAGGAAATATTAACCACTTTCCTGTTTATTGCAAATATTGTGTATGACTATTACAAGACGATCCATAAATCGAATATAACGAAGCTGTTTTGCAGATAAATTTGACGTTCGTGTGAAGGGAGCCTTAGAAACGTAGAAACTTTAATCCTATAACTCAAGTAATATTACGCAAATAAAGGCATACATTTTATACATATTAACATAATAATCTATTAAATATTTTTCATAAAACGAATATATTTAGTGCATGGGTTACACACAGTAGAAGTTTAAACGTTAATAAAATATGCTTTTGACGTTAACTATTTTTTGTTTATTTAGATACATTGTACTAGTGAACTGTTGCTTTTACTGATAGGTAAACAACATCAAATATCATAGCTATTTGTAACTTTTTATCATGGACAGTGTGGTCATGCTTGCACCAGAGATCGAAACAAAAATACTTCACGGTTTTCTAGAGATTTGAAAATAAATTATATGATTAATAAATTTTTTATAAGAAAAGATGTTGATGGAAGCACGGCCACTTGAAATTATTAGTAATTATGATAATTGAAATATTATATAAAGTAGTTTTTAGTTTTATATCGATATTAACTGACTATGCATGATCAGAGTAGAATATCTTGGAATCAAGCAGTGTAGAGTTGTTATTGTTGTTTTTTATACAATCGTGTTTCGGAAGATACGACTGTTTAATATTAGCTCCCTTAGTTGTCTCTGCTGCACAATATTTGATACTTTGCCCTGATTTAGCCATATTAAGGACCAATATTAATAATCGATTTTTATATTAAACTCAAATTCTCGTTCTTTTTATACTGACGTGAACTATATTACATGCAGAGTATTTTATTAGGTATTAGAGCATTTTTATGTTTAACATTCCCAAGTAATCGTTAGAAGGGTTTATTTTTTATTTCAATATTGGTGTAGGTGTAATGCAAGTAACAACAAGCATTTAGTTGTAATCACATTTCTTTACAAATTAGACAATTTGTTTGAACGGATGATGCATATTGACGTTTTGAATGCAGTTGTTAATTACTTCTTAAATGCAAGTTACACTGAATGTGACCGATTACCGATAACGTGTGAATAAGGGTCATTCTGTAATCCCCACCCGCAATATCCCTCCATGGGGAAATGTGGCAAACACTACAAATCAGTATCATTACTAATCCCGGTGCGCGGTGGTATGAAATTACGTCCCGTAAGTTCTACAAATTCATTTAGTTTAAGTTTCAATGAAAATTGATCGGTAACAGTTTACAACTTTAATATTTGACAGTTCTAGTTTTAAAATCTCTATTACCTTCAGTTAACTTGTCCTCGTTAAGTAATTAATGATAATGAATATTGCCACTATTAGTTCAATGAATCTGCTTTTATCATAACATAACACATTCGTTTAGTTTTTTCCAATATATTACGTTCATTTTAAACTTTTGACAGACTTATCTGTAACACTATTTAATACTTAAATTATAACAAAAAAATTATTATGTTAAGATTTGGTAAAAAAAATTGCAAAGAGATTACTTTCTAATATGTAGAACTTAATAATTTAAAACAAAAATATTTTACTATAATAATATTTATTAATTATTTAGTTCACGGATTTGTTTGTCAAAATATAATTAGTGTAGTTGTTTGAGAATTTATACATTCAACATTATTTTATCTGAAGTTTAACGTATTTAAGTCAATATCGTGAATATTGACAGTATAGTAGATATAACCACGCATATAAGATACATAAATACTTTTGCTATGTGTACTGTGTCTACACTAACCGAAAACATTTTATATAAATTTTATTTAAATTTTAAAATATATTTATATATATTTTGAAAGTCTTTGAAATGTTTTTGTATCGGTATATTATAAAAGTAATAAAATAACAAATTAACATAGTTTGTAATATTTAGATATAAGTAGTGTTTTCAAATTGTAATGGACATATTTTAAGTGTGTAGTCTCTCCCGCATCCTGTATCGTAATCTAAAGCAATATAAGACCACCACCGCCTTTGATCAATGATATTTACATACATAGATATTCTATTTATTGTTAGGGCATCGCGCCCTGTTCATAGTTTTTGATGGCTTAAAGAGTAACTTTGAAACTGGCAATCAGTGGACATATTAAAGACTAAAATACAAGGTGCATTCTTGCTATTGAATTGCTTGTGAAAAGTTTAGAAAGGGATAGTTTGCATACTGCAAAAAATACTAGCAAAATTTTGTCTTGCCTTAAAGTCATAACTACGAACATAAAAAGTATTAGTTTTAACTATTGACAAAATTTTGCTTAGTACAACGTCAACGTCAGCGTCAACTACCGAAATCTAGAAAGTTTTTAATGAAACTTACAGATATGCTAGTGAAAACTTTAATAGAAACAGGCAAGTGGTAATTATGTGCCCTGTAATTTACGTCTTACTGTATGGATCATTGACGGACTTGTGGCTGTCCGCCATTCATTATTATTATGTCGGCACGGCACATTTTGTGTGGCTTGTTTGTGGGAATGTGCACATTTTGCCATTTTGATTCGATGTTAACGTATTTGACAATGGTAGACCGATGCATGAGCGATTGCTTTTAAGAATAAGAAAAGAACAATAGAGGTAAATATTTTATCATATCGAAATGATAAATATTCAGAAATTAGCATGATAGCATGATAACCATAAAGTAACATGTAGGTCTAAAGTCACAAACGGAATTGTAGTTGTATTTCGAGTCTCAAAAATATACGTAAATTATAAGTGGAGTGAATATATGTATGTTGAAGCAAAATGTACTGTGTGGCCATAGTGTTAAAGTATATATAGCTTGCTAGTATATCTATTTATCATTATTTAAAATTAGGTTGTTTTCACAAATCGCTACTAATGTGTTCTTATCAGTAGAATTAATTTAATTATACAAAAGTATCTGTAAAATTATGTCCTAGCCTTATCATTTCGAAAATAAAATTCTAAAATTAAAATTCTAACGGCGAATAAAATAAAAAGAATTTATACCTATAATGTAACAAAACAAATATGAAAGCAATAACATTCCCACTAGTGGGGGAAACATGTGTGGGGATTTGTGGAATAAACCATTTATTTAGATGTGTATTAGAGTCACATTTATTTTTATATAAAGAATCTTTGTCACATGGAGAGAATACTTTCATTGATATATGAATATCGGACACATATTGGTTGGAGTGTAACGAATTATTTATCAAATACATTATAATCACACTTTTATTTATAAAAAAAGACGAACAAGAGTTTGAAACGCATATTCAAACGAAATGTAAGAAAATTTAACATATTTTTAGATTTTGATAATAGTATTCCTGGTTTATTGATTGACTGATTTACGTTTTTTAGCTCTGTTTATAGTGGGATCAAAACTGAAAGAATCGGCGCCTCAAGGAATAATTTCCTTGATTTGCATTTTGCACACCCATTTGTGAATAAAAGTGTGATTGCTTATTGTGTTGTGAAAATTATGGACGCAAAAGATGCCCGTATTATATTATCAGGCGCGATGTGGTTTTTGTTGTTGTTTTATGATTATTCATTTAAATAAGTAAACAATTATTTTTAATCTTTATTAATTATCCATATTTACAGTTTGCATTTTACGTTAGTTATTTTATTTAGGACCAATTTGTTTTATCTCAAGCTTCAACGTTTTGCGTACGCATAATAACAACCCCTTTTTTATATTTAAATATTTTTTTCCAATTATTTAATCGTTAGGTAGGTAGTTCCAACAAATTCTTTCAAATTTATTATTGTTAAATTAGAAATAGATAAAGTTGTAGTAGAAACCAATTGTGCGTTCACACTCACTGAAGATCAAATGAATTGTGTTTTAATTTTTTTATATTTATTACGAAATATGCATTCAAGCTTCTATTAATATCATAGTAGGTATTTTATAAACAAAATAATTTTCAAATCCATGTGATACAAAGGTGTAACAGAGATGTGAAGATTATAATTATTACTTTAGGTAGGTAGGTTTAATAAATTTTAAATTCCATTCAATAACATAAGTGTTTTATTTTACTTAAAATCCTCATAATTACTAATTCCCATTCTCTGTACAAAAACGTGACACCGACGACACTGAACTGATGATGTGAGACCATCATGATGCGACTGAGTTTTGCATTTCAACGTTATTATGTACTAAACGAATTTATTAAAAAAAAAACCTACTCATTTTTTAACAAAGTAAAATTACAAAGTTATATCGACTGCATAGGTAACGCAACGGTTTAAAAAAATAAAATATGTTCAGCTACTCGACGATAGGTGGCGCAAAGGATTTATTTTTTAGTACGGCTACTGGGCAGTAGGTGACGCAATGTACTTTTTAGTACAGGTACTCAATAATAGGTGGCGCCATGGATTTATTTTTAATACTGCAATTTGACTGAAGGTGGCGCTTCATTTCGTTAGTACAGCTTCTCGACAATAGGTGGCACAAAATCTTGATAAAAACTGGATTTTTTTAAAATTAGTTCAGTTGATTTTGAGTTTATCTGTTCGTATAAAGTTTTGCCCTTTGCCACCCTTTACTTACTCAGCTTGAATAGTTTTGCTATTGATAGCTTATCTAGTTACAATACAACATTATTGTTTACCAGTCCCACTTACGAGACCAGCTAGGATCATCATCTTGAACTTGATTGTTTGATTGGACGGACGCTTGTCGGCGAGAGGAAATAGCAATGTGAGATCGCTCGAGTGTGTACAAATAGACGAGACGTATAGTGACCATGTGGGTTATTCTACTGGTCTTGTTACTAAAGTGAGTACCTATCACACATACTTATTTCAAAACAAAAAGGTAGCCTATTTGATTTCGGTATGTTTCTGATTCTGACTTTCTTCCTAAACTTGGGTACCTACATATCTACCACCAGCATCTTCTGTTTTTTTTTTTCAGTTCTTACCACAGTTCCGGAGAAAAAACAGCGTTGATACTAGCAAGAGGGGGATCGAAAGGCGTGCGCTTGAAGAATTTGCAGACTGTTGGTGGAATAAGTTTGCTGGGCCGAGCTGTACAGACTGCGAAGCTAGCTGGCTTAGGAGTTACTGTTTCAACTGATCATCCGGTTATCGCATTGGAAGCTCTAAAATGTTAGTTTGTTTTAAGCTAATGTTATAAAAGTACCTGTTACTCTACTACATTGAATATTTTCTAGTTAATTTGCCTAAATTGTGCCTTTTTAGACGGTGCCTCAGTGTTCCGAAGAAGTAAAGTTACTGCCACCGATTGGGCTCCTTCTATATGGGCTGCTGCTGAGTTCATAGCTGCAAGACCCGAAATTACTGTCCTAGTGCTTATTCAAGCTACCTCTCCTTTCTTCCGAGCAGATAAACTACGTATAGCTGTTGATAAAATCGATAGATACGATTGTGTTTTTTCTGTAACGAGGTAGGTTAACTTTATCTAATTAATGCTAAAGTGCAGTGCATGCAAATGTAATAAAAGTTGACGAAACATTTTCTCTTGCAGAAGTTTTAAACTTCGTTGGCGGGAGAACAATGGTACGGCTACACCAGTAAACTTTAATCTTGGTGCTAGACCACGAAGACAAGACTGGAATGGAGAACTTTTAGAAACAGGAGCATTTTATTTATCAAGACGAAAGCTAATTGAAAGTGGATTGTTTCAAAACAAAAAGTAAGATTTCTAGATACTTTGATATTATCAAAACGCGGCATCATTTCCGCATTAATGCCTTATAGGCCTGTGATAACAAAACGCAACTGTCAAATGATGCGCTTGTGTTGCACAGTTATTTTGCAAAATGTGTCAAAGACAGAGAGCGCGTTCTACAAAGTTTTCATTTTCCATCTCTGTTTTCTGTTCGACTAGAGATAAAACACGATAAAATAAATGCGATTTCCCATCCGAAACGGGACGTGTCAAAAAGTTTTCATCTTCGGTACGAGTGGAAAGTTTTTCTCATTGTTTTTCCAGATTTATATCGAAAAAAAACGACTGTTTTAAATTCTACACTTATTCCAGTTGTACAGTAGTCGAAGTTTCGGCTTTGGAGAGCCTAGAAGTGGACACACCGCACGATCTTCAAGTTGCGAACGCTCTGCTTGGTTAACTTAGCAGCGTAACTTACTTCGTCATAGTCATAAGGTAAATGACTTGTTTATGTTTACTTGCTAACTGTTTTTGTCACAGATTTTGTATTTACTTTAGTTGAAGATTCATAATTAAACTATACCTACTTTTTAAAATATGTACATTCAAGTTGTGTTTATGTAAGTAGGTGCCTACTGGCCTCATTACTTGCCCTGCATCGTTCATTGGAATGCATATTCACACGCTCACTTATTGGGGTTATGTCAATCAAATACTTGAGAAAAAAAAACAACACTTTCAATACTATTCTTACAAAGCATGTTGTGTTATTATCATTATTCACTTCACCCTGAACTTAACTCTGACAATTTTTTCCTTTGGAAAATCACATCTTTATTTTTTTGATATTATTTAAAATTAAGTAGGTACATGCATAGTTTACTTTCGAAGGATATAACAAAATAAATATAACAAGATAACAAATATAACTAGTTTATAGGGTCATTCTTATACAAGACAAGACAAAGTTATACTTAATATGAATTATCAAAACATATATTATCACATTCCAATACCAGTTGTATTACCATTTTAATGTTTATCTGTATGAACAGATGTTTTGCAATTGAAATTCTATACAATCCTCTCAGCCAGTTATGATAAAATTATGATTATTGTCTTATCTACTTTATTTAATACTAGCGGACCCGGCAGACTTCGTCCAGTTTCCCGTGGTAAAAGTCAGTTAAAAACTTTCCTCTTGAATCACTCTATCTATTAAAAAAAAAAACGCATCAAGATATGTAGCGTAGTTTTAAAGA
The DNA here is from genome assembly GCA_029255725.1 of Scrobipalpa atriplicella. Classification (NCBI taxonomy): domain Eukaryota; kingdom Metazoa; phylum Arthropoda; class Insecta; order Lepidoptera; family Gelechiidae; genus Scrobipalpa; species Scrobipalpa atriplicella. The sequence goes on along the minus strand of JARACY010002973.1, from coordinate 16,278 downwards.
TCTAAGGAAACATACAGTCAGCGGGAAGCGACTTTGTTTTACACTATGTAAGGATATTAATTTTATTTACGTGGGCTGGGTCGTAGGTATTTCATTATCATGGGTAGGCCATTCCCTTTAAGAGAAAACATAAGATTGTGTCTCAAATAGGTGGAGAATTTAAATCTTACATTGTTACTGACTTAATTTTTTACAGCACAAAAAATGACAGCGACACCTGTACCAACACCACCTCCTATAACATTCGAAGACCTAGAAACAACCGATGTGATCAGCGTGGAACTGGTTCCAGAACGTAAAGGCCTGATCCTGAAGCATTGCGAGTACTACGTCAGCTCGAGGAGGTTTGGAACCACTGTCACCAGACGTTACAATGAGTTTGCACAGTTGTACGATGTCCTGTATGCGAAGTATCCTTACCGGTAAGATCTAATATAGTTAAACAACTTAAATAGCTGACCATTCTATGTTTGACGGTATTATTCTTTAAAAGTCACGTGTATCTATTTCTAATTAAAACATATGTCTTGCCTTTATCCCTTACGAGGTAGGCAGAGCGTAAAACGCCTAGTACCTAAAGGTTAGGTTAGGTTGCCTAGATTTGAGTATTTATTGCAGTTATTTCTACGAAAACGAATCTGGGTAAAATGCGGGCTTATACGAGCGTCGCGATATAATCTTATCACCGCCTCAACTATCGTGCGCACATAACTTCTCTAATTTCTTTTTCTTCATTAGGCACGCAACACACTAACTTTTATGATTGCTGGTTGGTTTCCATCAACTGCCAAGTGAAATTAAACGTTTCAGTTATTTACTAGTTAAACCATCAACACCACTGTGTTCCAATGCTATCGATTTGTTGAGGGCATGACATAATTTAATCTTGACTAAAATTAATGCAGTCTCTTTCTGTTCTCTCATGATAGAAAATGACAGGTATAGACTTACATTAGTTATTTTTCATGATATTTGCAACTACAAATTGCTACCAATGTCTTGTCCCCATCTCCATAATTGATGTGATGGTTTACCTCCCCTATACAAACTACACAGGTGGGTTGATTGACGTGCCCAGTGTATAACCCTGACGCCCTTACCCTGGATTCAACCCCTACATTAAGGGCCCCATCCCATGAATACATCACCCTGAAGGGGTTTATAATCAGATGTTGTGTTGCTGTCTCTGTTTTATTCAAATTTTAGAAAGTGACAGAACCAAACTTAAATAAGTTAAGGCGTGTGTGCAACCGAATCGGCAGCAAAGTACATTGTTTTTTCTGTACCTGCTTATATTTATAATGTTTATATCTCTAATTATTTTTATGTTGCTATCGCGAGTGGAAGTTACGCTTTATTTTATGATTTTATCACGCACATATAAAATATACCCATGTTTACATACTCTGAATTAGGAGTGATAAAATACATAGAATGTTCTAATTTATCTGTTTCTTTGCCTGGGTACCGGGTAAAACCCAGAGGGCTTACAGTGTATTGTTATTGTAATTTAGGAATCTGGCTTACAACCGTTGAAGGCCTGCCTGCCCCGTGAGGCATTTACAGGCGTGATAATGTATTACAGTTTGCCACAAAATGACGTAATTCTTCATTTTGTAATCATTCATTATAGATGTGTATGGCAAGTACCATCTTATTTGATAAGTCTATGTCCAGCTGCTGTTGTGACTGGTGTATAGATTAAATTAAAGATATATCAGTCACGAGGTCACTATTAGACAGACCAATAGACACCACGAAGCGTAGTCCCCATCATGATCATGAATGAGATGAAAGGAAGTGTGATGAAATAGCCGGACGGCATTATTATCCTGCATTACCTAACATGTACCACACACATTTGATGAGTGGTACAAGTTATCAGAGATTGTGTCGTTGATTTATTTGACAATATGCATGTGAAATGAACCAGGTGTTGTGATTTCATTTGATTGGTTATTTAAACACTGACAACCTATCAATGTAGCAATAGCTACACTACACACACAAGCAGTTAGTTCTTTCTAAACCATCCTTAAAACTTGAAAAAAAAAATGCCCTTGGCTATATTATAAATGTTATGTTGCGTTTTTACCCCGCAAGAATATTTCTGTCAGGTGACACGACACGACTTGTATCAGATTAGTCGGGATCAGATCTTATTAGGCGCTGTTTATTCATTACTTACACCATACAAAAATGTGTTGGTATCCAATACGAATTGACCTTCCGTTTTTGCTATGCTGATAAAAATATTTGCACGTATACCTATTGTAATATACATAATACTCAACTGTTTATAGACGGAAATATGACAATAGCAAATTATTAGTACTAACTACAGTTTGTAAATTACATAAAATATATACAGAAAATTACGCCTGTACTATACACCTTATACCATAGAAAGAGTGTTAATAGTTTAAAAATCATAAGCTATTTTAGGTGAATCAGATAAATCTTGAGACAAACGATATGCTTGAAAAAATACATAACTTCTAGCGCTGTCAGCCGCTTGCCTCCTAAACGCGTGGTAGTGGGCGGCGGCAGTCCCCGCTTCTTACAGCGGCGCCGTGCAGCGCTGCATCGCTGGCTGACACTAGTGGCTAGACATCCAGTACTAGCTCATGATGCTGACCTCAGGAGTTTCCTCACGGAGACCAGTCTGCGGTTGGACAAACCCAAGCATGACGAGTTCGTGCTGGCTGGCACGCAAGAGGATGCTGTAAGTATAACTTTATTCGTAAATCTATACAACGTGTAACAGAAAGGGTATATGCATCGAGAAATGTGTGAATCTACCCATGATACTGAACAACTTTCCCTAAGGAACATAGGTCGAAATAAGAAAAAAAAAAATTGACTTCCCATACTAAATACGCTATCAGCTGATGCATTTAGTATGAAAGGTCACGATTTTTTTTTCGTTTTTCGACCTATGTTTCTTAGGGAAAGTTGTTCAGTTTCATGGGTAGATTCACACATTTCTCGATGCATATACCCTTTCTGTTACACCCTGTATACAATTTGTACAGGTATTTAGTTATCCATGTTCTAGTACCATGTATCTACGACATATCCTTGTTTTATAATTTTCGACGAATTTTTCGAACATTTTCAAGTCATGCGGATTTGACTTGACGTCTTTTATGTCAAATGGGATCCCACTATAAGCGTTTACTATCCTGTGGTACTATTTCTGTATGTTTAATAATATCATAGTTACTGGATGCAAGATTTAAAAACTTTTTCTAAGTTCATTATTTCTTCATTTACCTTTTTATTTACTTATCTTTAACATGCATCTTACATGGTGATAAATTTGTGAGTATCATGTGTGATTTATATAAAAAACAATTTAAGTACCGAAAAAAATACGAATGATGAGGAAAATATACATTTATTTATCACAATATTCCAGAGAGGCTCGATGCCCACAGAGGAGTTGCAAGCATGTTTCATATCAGAGCAGGAGCAGCTGCGTCTGGTGCAACTTGGCTTGGGAAGGCTGTACCAGATATTCGAGAGAGGTACATTTAAACTGTATGATTTCTTACATAATACATACATAAAATCACGCCTTTATCCGTAATGGGGTAGGCAGAGCGAAAACGAGCGATTTCTTACAGTTTAATCAATACTAACATGATCATAATTTCCCTATCGTTGGATACGCTTTGAGTTACAATTAAACCAGACCGGGTTTACATTTACTCGTTACCTCTTAATTTTAGCTACCATAACAATGCTGAATGACAAACTGTAGTAAAAATGTTAAATACAAAAATACAGATATTACATAGACCTTGGACAGGAAATTTAAAAATGACGGTAGGTACTTTTTTAATTTTCTTAACCTAAAAGTAAATAAACCCTTTTCTTATTTGTTTATTACAGTGGAAAGCCGGTGCGAAGCGGAAAGGGCCGACATTCGCGAGCTAGGAGCGGGAATCAACGCGTTGTCAGCGCCCGCGCCCGGTGACACTGCTAGGTGGACGCACATCAGAAACGCGCTCAAAGCAGCTGCCGAGTGAGTACTAACTATACTACAGACCTATCTATATTTTGGAGGTCCAATGACCTCCATAGATTAATCCCCCACAGATCAGAGTTATTTTGGACCTGCAGAGATCTATATTGTGCTTGTTGGACATCCACAAACAGGCATCTACAGACCTAGATTGTATTTTTGCAGAACTACTTAGATTAAACCTCTACACACCTAGATTGGACCTCTACATACCTAGATTGGATTTCTACCAACCTAGATTGGACCTCTACCGACCTAGATTGGACCTCTATAGACCTAGATTGGACCTCTTCTGACCTAGATTGGGCATCTACACACCTAGATTGGACCTCTACAGAACTAAATAAGACCTCAATATATAGGTCATTAATTATAGGATCTATATAGACCTATAGAGGACTTCTACAGACCTACATTGGACCTATAGACCTAGATTGCATTACTTTATGTTGAGTTTAGTCTTAAATGCATTGCTTTCTCTCTAGGCTGGCGATAGAAGTAGGCGAGTCGGTGGACGATTTCGACCAATCAGAGGACGGTCCGAGCGGAAGGATGCTGCTCGCTATAGACGCGCTCACGGCCTGGAGGGAACTCTGCGCCAGGCTCACCAGGGGGCTTCATGGGGAGAGGTATAAAACCTTTATTTTATTTTTCTGACTCTTAAGTAGGTAGAGTTTGGGACGGTTTGGAGCGTTTGGAACTGTTTGGATAAATTTTGGCCCTTTGGAAGAGTTTTGAATTGTTTAGGCCGCTTGGGACTGTTTTGAACGGTTGGGATCTGTTGAAACAGTTTGGAACGATTAAAAAACCTGAAAACTGTGGCTCTCCCGTTTTTAAAATACCTACTGTTTGGATGCCTATTGCGAGGATTGGTGGGAGATTGCCCAGGATCGTGAGAGGTGGAACAGCGATGGGGAGGCCTTTGCCCAGCAGTGGGACAGTATAGGCTAATAATAATAATAAAACTGATTGGAACGGTTTGTGCCGGTTGGAAAAATTTGGGAAGTTTAGAACACTTTGGCCGCTTGGGACAGTTCGGAATGAGACGTAGCACACTTTACCTATTAATTAAGCCATGTTTATTATGTTTTATTATTGCATGTTCTCAGTAATATTTATTGTTGTAGAGCGGCGGCGGCGGTGTCGTCGCCTCACTCCGCCGCGAGCCAACTGCTCCGAGCGAGACATCGATACGCGATGCATTGCAGCCGAGAGGTAAGCAGTAGATAAGTCTTACTTTTCAATTAGAAAAAGAAGAATATAATATTATGTAGGAAATATCTGTAACGCCTCGTCATACTAATATTATTGAACAATCTTTTCATTTCGGATACTTATGATCTGCTTCTTGTCATGCTCGGGTAGAGAGCCACCGGTACATTCTGCTTTAAAATTAAGTAAGTAACAACTAAAACGCAATAATAAAAAAAAATTGTTCCAGGAAGCCGGTATAGCACGTGCTTACGCCCTATCTGCGTTAGAATCTCTGCCGGAGATATTCCGTCTCCATGGCACCGCACACGCTCGTCACGCCGCGCTGTGGGCCGACTTACATACCAGGCTACGACATGCGTAACTTCTTCTTATTTTATTTCGTTTCTGCGTCTCTCATTTTGCGTGTGCATAGCTCGTTTCTTTTCTGTGAAGCTCGTTACGTTTCTGTGTAGCTCGTTACGTTTTTCCGTAGCCCTTTATTGGAGGCTGGCATAGCGCGTGCCTACGTCCTAATAGGGCGCTAGAATCCCTCCCGGAAATATTCCGGCTGCACGGCACCGCGCACGCCAGACATGTTGCTTTATGGGCCGACTTACATACCAGACACGCGTAATGATCATTATCATTTAAGCCGTCTGCCACAATGGGCAGGGGGCCAATGAAATCAATAGATATTATTAGAAAGGGCGAGCACATTGCTTTGGTCTGCCCATTTCACCCAAGATACAATGATTAGACGGCTACGACACGCGTAACATGATCGCGAAAATCTTTGCTTAGCCCCGGACGTTTCTACGCTCATTTTGTTTCTGCGTGACTTGTTACGTTTCTGAGTAGCGCATTTCGATTCTGTGCCACACATTTCGTTTCTGCGTAGCTCATAACGTTTATGCGTAGCTCATTACGTTTCTGGTAACGTTTTTGCGTAGCACATATTCATGTCGTATTAGCGTAGCTTGTAAAAACTCTGCTCATTTCGTTTCTGCGTAACTCATAACGTTTCTGCTTAACTACATTTTTAATTATAACTTGGCAACTTGCAAAATGAAGGCAGCAAAATCTAGAATCAAAACGAAGCAATAGCAGTCGTTTAGACTTTTGAAGTTTTTTTTATAAATATTTTAATAATAACTTTATTGTTTTACCTATAAGCCCAAAAACACCCCAATAATTTGCTGTTTAAGTATAATACCTATAATAATAATAGTCAAGTATAGATTATTGTATTCAAATACGAAAATTATTTTTAATTTCTCGTCGCAGAGCATCCATTATTACCATTATTTTTTGTAAAATATTCGATTTTATTTATTTATAGTTATTTTAATAATCATCACATTAAATAGTAATGTAATAAAATTAGTTTTCCCAAATTTTTGATATTTACCAAACTATTTTACTCTGTGATATTCTGAAGCAATTTTATAAGTAATTAATACAATTATTATTAGTGAATTAATAATTACTTTCTATATAAATCTTAGTTTTAGCAGTTAGAAAAATAGACATAATATACTTTTATTGTGTGTTTATATATTTGGAAAATAGTTACAAGTTATTAAACAAATAAAAATATTTCAATGATTAATTTATTTTAATTTTAGTTTTGTTAACAATAATTACACTCCTTATTTATTTATCCAAAACAACACTTAGAGCTATTTTATTAAGTATTCTTTTTTAAAGTCGCAAACACATAATATTGAGACACATACACATATCAACATCACATGCAAACACCCATACCGGTAGACGATCACCTTTATTTATTACTTTAGACAGGAAATCTAAAAACAATTAATTGCATTGTAGTTATCGTGGGATATTTAACACATTCTTATTTATTGTATTGAATGAATACTAAACAGGAAAAGTATGTAGATACGTTTGAACTCTGTGCAATCGTTTCAATAAGACAATGACATGTTTAAGTTTATGTACTCACAGAATTTATCTGTAAAACTTAGCCGTGAAAATACTAATGTAGGTTGTGTGCATTTTTAAACTATCAAAATATAAAAATAACAACAATTTTTGCACCAACTGCACAAAATCTCAACTAGAATTATTGCCGTCCCGTTCTTTCATGATAGAAAATTATAAAGTATGAACTTATATAAGTTAATCGTGTCATTTGCAACGCCGAGTTGCCCTCAATGACTTACCCGCGGCCCTAGGGCCCATTTCGTGAAATTAAGTTTTATAAACTTAATTATTTAGGAAGATTGTTTTTTTACCTAAAAGAATATAGGTATATGTAGTTTTACAGGGTGTCAACATATTATGATAAGTTATTTTATTGCATCGGGATAAGTTATTAATAAAGAAGAAAAAAATTACAGAGATTAGAGGCATACAGAAAATGAACGCTAAGCTGCCACGGTCATTGTACGTATATGGGAAACGCGCCACATACAATTAAGATTTATTAATTGTTGTGGTTTAAAACACCCTGTACAAAAAAAACTTGGCATTGAAATAGTAACATCATTGTAATGTAATGAGAGTAGGTGAGTGATGCGATAGTGCGATCACCCACTTCTATTACAAAGAATAACGTAATTCCTACAACAAAAATTGTACTACGAGATAACAAGTTTTATAAACAATACTATTGTGTCAACAATGATCGCAACAATTGTTTCAACTCGGATATTCAGTTATGTTCCGAGATTCGGCAGCGATGGCAGTGCGGAAAGCCTTGTGCTTGTTGTTTCTGAACTTCCTAGTGATGCCGTGTCCAGCGCAACGGTATGAGGACGATGGCTTCGAGACTTATACCACAAAGAAAATGCATCTGCGAAGGAAATACCGACCGATATATCACATCTCTTCGCCGATGGGATGGCTGAACGACCCCACAGGGTTTGTCAAGTTTCGTCACCAGTACCACATATTCTACCTCTACCATCCGTATACTGGAGCGTGGGGACATATCGGATGGGGGCACGCGGTCAGCGACAATCTCGTCGATTGGACACATTACCCTCCAGCTCTTGTTCCCAAAGAATTCTACGAGAAGCACGGCTGTGTCGGGGGCTCAGCCCTCATCCACAACGACTACCTAACCATCTTTTACACCGGCAACGTGGTTGCCAACAATCAAACAAAACAGAACCAGAACGTGGCCATCAGTTCCGACGGCATCGTGTTCCAGAAGTACCTCTACAACCCGATCATAAAGGAGTCCCCGTATAAGGACATAGGGAATTTCAGGAACCCCAAAGTTTGGCGGTTTCGTAACTCGTGGTACATGCTCATCGGAGCTATGTCGCCCAAAAACAATGGACAGCTGCTGCTTTATACTTCCCCAGATATGTTCCATTGGAAGATGAACGGAACATTAGCCCAGTCTTATGGCGACATGGGATATATGTGGGAGAATCCTGACCTTTTTGAACTAGACAGTTGGGACGTGCTGATGTTCTGCGCTCGCGGCGTGCAAACAGACGGATATCGCTTCCGGAATCTGTATCAAGCTGGCTACTTAGTGGGAAAGTTCAATTATCAAACGCAAAAATTCGAAGACCCGTTTGAGATATCAACAGCGACGTTTAATATCATCGATCATGGACACGATTTCTACGCTCCGCAGACGTTGTTAGACAGTGATGGGAGAAGACTTATGATCGCGTGGCTGGGCATGTGGGAGAGCCACTTTCAGGAATCTAAAGAAGGATGGGCGAGTATGCTGACCGTCATCAGAGAGCTGAGTGTGACTCCCGATGGGCGGCTCCTCATGACTCCGGCGCGAGAGCTAACAGAGCTAAGAACGGAGGTTTTAGAAGAAGCGTGGTACTCCCCTGGTGAAACCTTCATTGCGGGAAGTAAATCGTTTGAATTAATTGTGAACTCTAGTATGGTCGCCAATAAAGCTATGATTGTGTTCGATTGGGGCGGAGAGAAGCGGTTCGTTCTCGAGTATGACTCGTGTCATGGATACGTGAGCATCAACAGAGGGGGTGAAGACGGAATACGGAGGGCGGACTGGGCTCCGCCGGGCGACATGGTATACTGGCGGATATTCCTCGACTACAGCGCCATCGAAGTGTTCTGCGGGAAGGGAGAGGTGGTATTCTCGAGCCGAGTGTACCCTAGGCGAACGGTTAGTATTAAAATAGGCGGGGATACTCAGTTGCACCTACTTCAGTATCGCTTGCGGCGGGGCGTGGGGCACAACCACATGCATCAGGCTGCACACAGCATCGTAAAGCATCATCACGCAAACTATGAGTCAAGGCGGAGGAGGAGACATAGCAAAGAAAATGTCCCGGACGGAGAGAGCACGTAAAGCGCCCGTTTCGTTTTGAAAGGAAATTGGATGATGTCAATCAATAGATTATGAAATAATGGACCTTGTTTTTATGTGATTCTGGTTTGCCTATGTTATGGTTCTGTGCCTATGATTAAAAGACCAAACAAGGTAAATGCGCCAAGGCTGTAGGTAAATTGTATAGGTACGCTTAACTAAATAAATGAGCGGTACCTGATTAAACTTCAGAAACTAATATTTTTTTATCCAAGGCAGTTTTTTTGGACATCTAATGGATTTATTAGTATATCTTTATCGAATGGAAAAAGGCAAAGGCCATTTCGTCACGCCTACGAAAGTCTCAAGTCACATTGAATTTCAGAAGTAGGCATTTCTTTTCAAAGTTCCTAACGAAATACGTAAAACATACAATGAACTTTGAAGTCACTCTCACAAGGCACAGATTTCAATAAACTTAACAACGATCTCCACGTCATTGGTGTTTTGACGTCACTTTTGACAAAGATTAATAAAGTCGCAGACGGTCCAGTTTCACGTAAATATTCGAAGTTATCAAACAAATGCTTACATACTCATTATAAAATGTAGATAGCTAGAAGAAAATACGTTTGTTTTATAATTACGTTCTTACCTTAATATGTTGAGAAAATGTATGTATGGCGGCGTGTATGTTTAGATTTAGATTGACTGACCATGACCACACTCCCTTGCCGTACCTAATTCAAATCTCAAATGCAAACATTGGTACCTATCGATTCATAAAAAATACTAAATCTTGACTAAAATGGTCACCTGTCATTGCTATCGATTCGTGGAGAGAATAACTTAACTTAACTAAAGTAAAACTCCAAATTTTGTGCGCTTGCAAATTGATACCATTAGGCCCGATTCGTAAACATACCGACTTAACTAAATCTCAACTAAAATTATTGCCATCCCGTTCTGTTCTCTCATGATAGAAAGTGACAGGTATGGACTTATATTAGTTAAGTCAAATATAGTTTTTAATATATAGTTTTTAATTTTGACTTCTAGCGAAATGACAGTTCCTTTTTTTAAATTTCATAATTTCCCTTGGGAGTTTTTGGCAACATAGTTAACCCGCTATGAGGGAACTAATGACCACTTTATAGTACATGAGATATGTAAAGTAATTAAATGTACGGTCCGTCCTGTCCTATCTGTGTATTGTATATTCTATGTGTAATGTTGCCATGGTAGTAAAACAAACCACGTTTGTGTTTTTAATTTTATTAAGAAATCATCGTGATAAATTGTTAATACAATGAAATTATATGACAGAGCCATTTCAAATCAAAAAACTAGTTATTAAGTGAGGCATTGTACAAAGAGCACATTGTTATAATAATATAAAATAAACATATAAATAAAAAAATATTTTTTCATTTTATAAGCGCGGCGAGGCGAAGTCCGCTGCGTGCGACATGAGAGTATGTTGCACTACCCTCATCCACAGTCCTCGGCTTGTTTATCTGGAACGTTCGGAACAACACGGCACACAACACAACACTCACACACACAATATCCGCGATAAATCTTGAGATTTTAAATTCCCTATCACTGGATTCCACGATTAATTAAAACAAGCCGTGCTTCGACCCAATACAATAAAATAAGGTAAATAAGGTAAAATAAGGTACAAAGCGCAAAAATCTTAAACAAATGCGTCCTTGGTCATCGGTAACTTATGTTCACTTAGAGTCTGTGCGAAAAGAGAACAGGCATGGAATTTGAGGGCGCGCATTTGTATTTAATTAACTGTCGCTTGGTCGTGTGATGATTATGTCCAGGTCTTTAACAGTAACCTTCTAAATTAAATTTTGGAGGTTTTAGGCCAAAGACCTAGGCATAAACCCCACGCAACCAGCCGTGGGTTAATTGATACAAATGTGCGCCCCTCCTGTTCACGAAATTCTATGCCTGTTCTCTTTTCGCACAGACTCTAACATCATAGTGTGGGATAAATGAAAATGATATATTTCTAAAAACTGTGTAATGAAAATGAACCACTATTCCAAAGAAAAATATTTTTTTAAACCAATAAATATTAGTATATTTTTTTTACTTTAGTGTGGTATCCCTGCAAAAGTCACAATGACAGTGACAGGACAGTTGGACTCTGGGGTTCGGTTCGGATGGGCATGCGAATTATCCGTATCCACAGGTTTTATCAGTAGAAAGCGAAAGACGGCGGCGAATGCAGCCTGACGACGAAAACCCTGTAGCCTGATAAACCACCTTGCAAGTTACAGTGATTTCATAACCAGTTTAGTGCGTGGTCCACACAAAATCACTCATCGAAATTGTAAGCAAGTAACTGTAAATAATCATGTCTAACATCGCGAAATTTGCGATCTTATCTTTTTGTTTTGCATTCGTAAACACAGATGGAACCTTAAAGTTTTATCAGGAAAAGGTGAGTTGTCTATTTTTGTGGTTTTTATTACGTTTTCGTTAAATTTAGTTAAGGTAAACTTCCACTAACTTTGAAGTGAAGGTCACATACTATCAAGTAGAAATACTTAGAACTTTCATTTTTAATATAACTGGAAACTGGCATACATACATAAAATCACGCCTTTATCCCTAATGGGGTAGGCGGAGCGTAAACGACCTAAACAAAGGTCATTCCGCCACGTCTGACAAGTTTTGAGGTTTATTCCAGATAGATTGCTATAGTGACAGGTTGTCAGCTTATCGCCTAAATTACAATACTGAAACCCTCGAATCGGGAGGAGATGCAGCTGGCACATTTTATGTTTTTCTATCACTCCCAGTCCAGCATGGAAGTAACTTTGTTGTTTTGTATGTGTCTTAATTTCATGAATATTTTTTACCACATTATAAAGAAAAATAACGAATTGGTATCCATCCATAGTAAAAATTATTTCATAAGAAAGAAGATATACGTACCAAATTAATAGAACGATAAAGATTTTTATTGGTAGCATTTAATGAAGACTTAATTAGCTTTGGCAATGAAGTTTTAAAGGGTTATGCTCATCATAAATTGGTAATTCTTGTGTTTTTATTGAATTGAGATTTAATTAAGGCTGAAATAATAATTCCACTAATAACAGATATACTCTTGACTACATGTATTGTATATTGATATTTACCACCTACTGAATAAATTAGGACAGCTATATTTTAATTTAAAATAATTTATAATATTTTTAGAATTCCCATGAGGCACAAGATCTAACAGACAACGACATTAGAAACTTGGCAAACTTGTCTGACATGAAGCATTTCAAAGACGTCCTGAAAGAAATCCTCATACCGAGAGTGGTTGGTTCCGATAACCACAAAAAAGTTGGTGACTACATCGTCACACAAATGAGTAGTTTGGGTTGGAACGTTGACGAAGACAAATTCGTAGACCGGACACCAGTGTTTGGGAAATTGACGTTCAGGAATATTATAGCAACGTTGAATCCTAATGCCGACCGGTACTTAGTATTGGCCTGCCATTATGACAGCAAGTACACTAGAGAACATACATTTGTTGGTAAGTGCATAACTTATTTATGTTTTAATTGTGACGCCCCCATTCGTAAAAAAATCATAACTTGCAAAAGACTTTCCAAACAATGTAGTAGGCTACATTCTATAAAATCTATAATGATAGCTGCTACAGTTGATGCAATTACAAAAGAAAACAGATAAATGTATCAGAAATCTATAGGAATTGCTGTCACAGCTACCTCGCTTTTTTTTTTTTGTATGAATAAAATATAAGTATACTCCAACAGGTGCAACGGACTCAGCAGTACCATGTGCCCAAATGATAAACCTGGCCAAAGTGATGGCTCCCCAATTGGAGAAGCTGAAGAATGCTCGTCTTAGTCTCATGTTCATTTTCTTCGACGGAGAAGAAGCGTTCCGGCAGTGGGGGCCCACGGACTCCATCTACGGAGCCCGGCATCTCGCAGAGCACTGGCACCAGCAGCACTACAAAGATGGCGCCAGTCATTTGCAGAGAATGGTGAGTGATGTGTTTTATATTATCATATTTGTCTCAGCCGATAGACTTCCGCTGCAAGCCAAGGCTGCAAGACATAGGCCTCCTATGCATGTCCCTACTTAAATCTTCAATGACTATATTTTTAGAGAAAAGGTAGAAAAAGTCGTGAAAGGTGAAAATAACTTGACTTTAATCAGACATTTTGAATAGGAAGCATAAAAAATATTTAGCAGAAGATTCTTCTGTAAATGTTGTTATGTTTCGTTGTTTTAGCAAACCCTTTTACAGATTGCGTACTGACTAAAATATAACAAGTAATAACAATAACAATATGTTAGCTAATTACGATCGTAGGACAAAGACCTGCCAATTAAAATCCAATTTACAGCTACAGTGATAATATAAAACACATCACTCACCATTCTCTGCAAATGACTGGCGCCATCTTTGTAGTGCTGCTGGTGCCAGTGCTCTGCGAGATGCCGGGCTCCGTAGATGGAGTCCGTGGGCCCCCACTGCCGGAACGCTTCTTCTCCGTCGAAGAAAATGAACATGAGACTAAGACGAGCATTCTTCAGCTTCTCCAATTGGGGAGCCATCACTTTGGCCAGGTTTATCATTTGGGCACATGGTACTGCTGAGTCCGTTGCACCTGTTGGAGTATACTTATATTTTATTCATACAAAAAAAAAAAGCGAGGTAGCTGTGACAGCAATTCCTATAGATTTCTGATACATTTATCTGTTTTCTTTTGTAATTGCATCAACTGTAGCAGCTATCATTATAGATTTTATAGAATGTAGCCTACTACATTGTTTGGAAAGTCTTTTGCAAGTTATGATTTTTTTACGAATGGGGGCGTCACAATTAAAACATAAATAAGTTATGCACTTACCAACAAATGTATGTTCTCTAGTGTACTTGCTGTCATAATGGCAGGCCAATACTAAGTACCGGTCGGCATTAGGATTCAACGTTGCTATAATATTCCTGAACGTCAATTTCCCAAACACTGGTGTCCGGTCTACGAATTTGTCTTCGTCAACGTTCCAACCCAAACTACTCATTTGTGTGACGATGTAGTCACCAACTTTTTTGTGGTTATCGGAACCAACCACTCTCGGTATGAGGATTTCTTTCAGGACGTCTTTGAAATGCTTCATGTCAGACAAGTTTGCCAAGTTTCTAATGTCGTTGTCTGTTAGATCTTGTGCCTCATGGGAATTCTAAAAATATTATAAATTATTTTAAATTAAAATATAGCTGTCCTAATTTATTCAGTAGGTGGTAAATATCAATATACAATACATGTAGTCAAGAGTATATCTGTTATTAGTGGAATTATTATTTCAGCCTTAATTAAATCTCAATTCAATAAAAACACAAGAATTACCAATTTATGATGAGCATAACCCTTTAAAACTTCATTGCCAAAGCTAATTAAGTCTTCATTAAATGCTACCAATAAAAATCTTTATCGTTCTATTAATTTGGTACGTATATCTTCTTTCTTATGAAATAATTTTTACTATGGATGGATACCAATTCGTTATTTTTCTTTATAATGTGGTAAAAAATATTCATGAAATTAAGACACATACAAAACAACAAAGTTACTTCCATGCTGGACTGGGAGTGATAGAAAAACATAAAATGTGCCAGCTGCATCTCCTCCCGATTCGAGGGTTTCAGTATTGTAATTTAGGCGATAAGCTGACAACCTGTCACTATAGCAATCTATCTGGAATAAACCTCAAAACTTGTCAGACGTGGCGGAATGACCTTTGTTTAGGTCGTTTACGCTCCGCCTACCCCATTAGGGATAAAGGCGTGATTTTATGTATGTATGCCAGTTTCCAGTTATATTAAAAATGAAAGTTCTAAGTATTTCTACTTGATAGTATGTGACCTTCACTTCAAAGTTAGTGGAAGTTTACCTTAACTAAATTTAACGAAAACGTAATAAAAACCACAAAATAGACAACTCACCTTTTCCTGATAAAACTTTAAGGTTCCATCTGTGTTTACGAATGCAAAACAAAAAGATAAGATCGCAAATTTCGCGATGTTAGACATGATTATTTACAGTTACTTGCTTACAATTTCGATGAGTGATTTTGTGTGGACCACGCACTAAACTGGTTATGAAATCACTGTAACTTGCAAGGTGGTTTATCAGGCTACAGGGTTTTCGTCGTCAGGCTGCATTCGCCGCCGTCTTTCGCTTTCTACTGATAAAACCTGTGGATACGGATAATTCGCATGCCCATCCGAACCGAACCCCAGAGTCCAACTGTCCTGTCACTGTCATTGTGACTTTTGCAGGGATACCACACTTAAAGTAAAAAAAATATACTAATATTTATTGGTTTAAAAAAATATTTTTCTTTGGAATAGTGGTTCATTTTCATTACACAGTTTTTAGAAATATATCATTTTCATTTATCCCACACTATGATGTTAGAGTCTGTGCGAAAAGAGAACAGGCATAGAATTTCGTGAACAGGAGGGCGCACATTTGTATCAATTAACCCACGGCTGGTTGCGTGGGGTTTATGCCTAGGTCTTTGGCCTAAAACCTCCAAAATTTAATTTAGAAGGTTACTGTTAAAGACCTGGACATAATCATCACACGACCAAGCGACAGTTAATTAAATACAAATGCGCGCCCTCAAATTCCATGCCTGTTCTCTTTTCGCACAGACTCTAAGTGAACATAAGTTACCGATGACCAAGGACGCATTTGTTTAAGATTTTTGCGCTTTGTACCTT
>JARACY010002972.1:0-37258 GCA_029255725.1 Scrobipalpa atriplicella | reverse complement strand
ACATAGCTAAACATTTTATTTTTATTTTCCCCCTTTTGATAATTTTTAATGGATGAGTGGAAAAAGAAAACTAATTTTTAGATCAGAATCCAAATGTATTTAATACAAAACAAATCTAGTAAAATTGTCAGGTGGCAATTTCAAAATATTCTATATTATATAATAGTAAATAGTAAGAGGAGACTGTATGTCGCAGCCGATCGTACGCGCCCCGAGCACAAACATACATACACGACCATATTTCATATTACATATTTTAAACGCATCCCATACAAAGAATATGAAGATTATTTATTGCTTGCTAAAAGCTAAGAGAAAATTTAGATGAAGAAGAGAAATTTTGAATAGATATAAGAAAAAGAGTAGAAATATAAGAAAAGTATAGGAGATTTAAAACATGTGATGTGAAATAAAGGTCGTCACATTTGGCGCTCGCAACGATACCCAAAACTAACCTAAATTACATACACATTTATATAAAAACATCGACGTATGGCGCCGAGCGGGGTGGTATACAGGGTGTTAATTTAATTGCGTGCCATAGCTTAGGAGGTGTTTCAGTAACGTTAAAGGAGCCCATAAAAAATAAAAAAAATATATCCAACTCAAAAAATAAAAAATAAACAAAAGTCTGTAGGTATTTATGATGATTCCCGGAGCTGCGCCTACCTCTCGTGCTATAACCAATATAGACCGTCGGCCGAGAGGGCGAATTTCGATGCATCAGATATACAGATCAGCCCACTTTGGCAAGAAAGGCACTGATTTGGTGTTATCAAATATCATTGTCTTGGTAGCGAACTAGGAAGCGTCTAGGAGCTACACCACCATGAAAGTGGCCCCAAATCGCAAAAAAATTATCTATCGGATATTGGTATAAATGGTGCTCAGGGACGTTGGGGGCATCATCTCGAACATATTAGACATTGTCTTGGTTAGTTTTCAGGAAGCATGAACTCAGTCAGGGTTGAAACATGGGGCAATTTTTTCCAAAAAATAATCGACTAGATATCGGAATGTACATACATTCAGGACGTGAGCCAGGTCCTAAGCATGCAGAAAAACATTGTCTTGCGACGCTCCCAGGAAGCGTCTTGGAGATCAGGGTAAATATATAGGGTCGAATTTTCAGACCGCAACTGGAAGGAAAGTACTCTAAATAATAGAGATAGCAAAAAACCGTAACGTTCTTCTCACCCCACATATATGTATCATTCTTCAGAACTTCGTACAGCCGACTCGTGTTCACCATAATATCGTCATCTGTTTTGACGATATACTTTGCCCTGGGGCAGTTATGCGCTACCCATTTCAGGCCCATGATATGTTTGTAACTCATGTTTCTATAGGTATCCAAGAAATTTCCTTGTATTATGTCGCGGTGCTTATGGAATTCATCTCGGATCAACAGTGCAACTTTAGTATCGTTAGTTATTCCAACGAGATATACAGCTTTGAAGCATTTCCGTGTCTTTCCCCATGTGTCTCGGATGGCTGCTCTTTCTGCGGTATTGTGAAGTGCGGAATGTATGACAACCACCACGAGAAAATCTTTTTGGCACTCGTCGCACACTTGGAAGTTCGATAAGAACCGAAAGTTCATTAGATCTATTAATTGATGATATTGATATATATCATCTGTATTATCGTGCGTGAGAATTTTATAGTTTTTTCTCCAATAATTATAACAAGTTTGATTTAGCTCATGCTGGCTTTTAAAAATAAATAAGGACACTATGACAATTAAGTACAATAAAATCTTGATATTAGGATTTCGCATTTTATATCTAAGATAATACATAGTTTCAGCAGGCCATGTTGCTTTAAGAGTTTCAGTATCAAACTAGCGTTTTTTTTGACTGATGACAATGACAAGATATAAAAATGAGGTTGTAACATTCGTCCCCCCCTAAAACTCTTCAATCAGACGCCTTGGAGGCCTGATCAGGCGATGGCTTCGTCGGGGCAGTGGCAACGCCACTGGTGATGTCAAGAGGTTAGGAACTTGTGACGGCGAAGGTGCTGTGGCTGCTTCTGACAAGGGGTTGACCACTGCTGGTGGCTCCAAGGTTGGACTCAAGACTGCTGGAGCTACAGAAGTAGGTGTAGATGCAACGGACATTGATGCAGGAGAGGATGTTAGGGGTGTAGTCATTAGCGGAGTGGGTGTCGGTATCGCTGGTTGTGATGGTTGCGAAGTTAAGCGAGGTCGGATGTGATCAGCATAGCGACGCTTCTCTTCCCCTTCTGGTGTGACGTATGAATATCTGTGCCTGCGATTTAAAATAGTAGCTGGTGGCCAGCTTTTTTCTAAGCGGGTTCTTATATATGTTACGCACAATCCCCGAAATCACCCAATGGCCAATGATATCGCGCGCGCTCGGTTATAGCACGAGAGGTAGGTGCAGCTCTTGGAATCATAATAAATATGTACCGGCTTTTGGTTATTTGATTTTTTTAATTGGTTTTTTTTTTAAATATTTTTTATGGGCTCCTTATACGTTACTGAAACATCCCTTAAGCTATGGCACGCAATTAAATTAACACCCTGTATTATTTTGGGACACCCGATTTATAAAAGCAAATGTTTGTTTAGCTTTATTATTGAACGGGTATTTAGATTGTGACTGAAAAATACTACGATAAATATTTGACTGAATTTGCAGTTTTCACGAATATTTTCGTTCTTGAGCAGTCAGTATGATGAAATCGCAGTTTTTTTTATAATTTTAATAATTTTTAAGACTAAACTTAGAACAGAACCCGGCACCATACGCCGCAAAATGCCGAATTACACATTTTTAAATACTAAACCATTATCTCCGTTTTCTATTTATTTTGAAACATTTCATACAAATGCATATATCGTGTCGCGCCGCCGCGAGGAGAGATCACAAACGGCCGTAAAAATAAATAAATATATGAAAAAATGATTTTTCAATATAAAATTAAAACCGACGTAAAAATTATATAGGAACGTAATCGGATATACAGAATATACAATCCTAGAAGCGTCTCATAGTGCGATAGGGAAACGTATTGGTGTCAAAGACTTCTATATAAGTTGAGGTAGACGCGGCTTACTAAGCAAATCGTCGCTTAAAAAGCGATCCTGAAACTACAACATTCATAATCATGAAACACACACTAATAAAACTGTTACACGTTTCAAAGTGCGGGATGGCAATGTCCAATATCAGTAAGAGTGAAAGAAACGGCACGAATGCTAAAGCCGAGCGTTTCGGGACTTCCCGCGCTTGTGATATAACCCTGAAAAATTAGGAAGTCGTTCCGTTCGATGGGTGATTAAGAAAAGGACATTAATACAATTTATTCGCATAATAATGAACACAATATTTCATCAATATTTTAATAAATACATAGTTAATTTGTATATTTACGGTAATTATGCGTCTTCCTGATAATAATTTCAATGGCTCAATACTTTAAAATCTTCGAATGGACTATACACACGACACGTCCGCTACGTGAGACGCGCTAGTGAACACTGAAGGGAAGTGTGCCAATTTCCCCTACTTCGCGCGCTTCAACTGTTGGCGCATGCGCCGCGTCTACCTCAGTTTATATACAAGTCTTTGATCGGTTAACATATCTAGTGGAGTATTTGCTAATAGTTTCGAAGGATCTTTTGGATATAATCTACACAGCGTTATTTTTAGTCTAAACATTGAAGCTACACTTTGGTGGGGCGAGTCGGGATCACGAGGATAGTTTAAAGGCTTTCAAGAATCGCGCCCCGTTTGGAATATGTCATTTTTAGAGACGATTTAACCATTTTAGAGATGAAAATATCAGATATACGGAATCTATACGCCAATCGTTTATTTAATTATGTAGTTATAATAATATATCTGTCAATGGTAAAGTCTGTTATAAGCCGGTCTAGAATTTAGAAGTGGTGGTTTTTGCTCCAATAAATGACAGATGTTTGTATCAGTCATATATTGAAATGACAAAAATATGATATCAACTTTTTAATCCGTGAGGTGTGATGTAAAACACAAAAACATATTTTTTTTAAAGACTTCATCAAATATTATAAACAGATGACGGTAGTAATGAAAACAGTTTGAAAGTTCTGTGTGACATTGATGAAGAACAAACGCGCCATTTTATTGGTTGGGCGTGCTTTATGAAAAGTGAACATTTTAGACTTTAATACCTGTTATTTATGTTCCAATAGTGTCTGTATAACTGGATTAGCAAAGCCGCTGAAAGTAGGAAAAAAACTAATGGTATATGACCTACCTCAAGTGTCAACTTCACCTCACGGACCTAAAGCCTGCGTCTACAACAATGTGGGTTATGTAGCGGTGTGTGTATATAAAGTCCTTTTAAATTAAGCGCAAATCTTGAAACGTGTGTATCTACTCATGAAACTGAACAACTCTCCCTAAGGGACATAGGTCCAAAAACGAAAAAAAAAAAAAAATTACCTTCCGTACAAAATGCATCAGCTGATAGCGCACTTAATATGGGAAGTCAATTTTTTTTCGTATTTCGACCTATGTTCCTTAGGGAAAGTCGTCAGTTTCATGAGTAGATTCACACGTTTAAAATTTGCACTTAAATTAAAAAGGACATTATATGACTTATGTGTGTGTGTGTGTGTGTGTGTGTGTGTGTGTGTGTGTGTGTGTGTGTGTGTGTGTGTGTGTGTGTGTGTGTGTGTGTGTGTCTATATGGCGTCGATGTCAACATCAATGTCTCCATCGTCGTCGTCTCTGTTGTTGGTGTTCCTGGCGGCGGCGGCGGGAGTGGAGGCGACCTGCGCCTTGATGGGCGTGGCCTTCGCGCGGTCGTCGTACTCGATCTGGGAAAGATAAATTAATATGAAATAGAATACAAACATTAAACAAAAAGGAGACATCTAGAAGATAAACTTACTTGTTTTGTTTTACAATACAAACGTTTCATTTAATTTATCCAAACGCTTCGTTTCCTCAACACAAACCCTTCGTTCCCTCAACACACACCCTTCGTTCCCTCATCACAAACCCTTCGTTCCCTCAACACACACCCTTCGTTCCCTCATCACAAACCCTTCGTTCCCTCAACACAAACCCTTCGTTTCCTCAACGCAAACCCTTCATTCCGTCAACACAAACGCTTCGTTTCCTCAACACAAACCCTTTATTCCCTCAACACAAACCCTTCGTTTCCTCAACGCAAACCCTTCATTCCGTCAACACAAACCCTTCGTTCCCTCAACACAAACCCTTCATTCCCTCAACACAAACCCTTCATTCCCTTAACACAAACCCTTCATTCCATCAACACAAACCCTTCGTTCTCTCAACATAAACCCTTCGTTCCCTCAACACAAACCCTTCGTTCCCTCAACACAAATCCTTCGTTCCCTCAACACAAACGCTCCGGTCCCCTAAACACAAACGGTTCGTTCCCTCAACACAAACTCTTCGTTCCCTCAACATAAATCCTTCGTTCCCTTAACACAAACTCGTTTAAAATAGATTTGTTCCTTTAAAATAAGTACTCATAATTTTCACACTTGTTAGCGACTTAAACGAGCTTAATCACTATTCTCTCACCTCAATATCCTCAGCGCTGTCGGCGTCGTCTCCCTCATCGGAGTCCTCCTCGGCCTCCGTGAGCCAGTCGAGGAAGGGCTGCGCGCGCTTGCGCACTTCCGCGGTCACCTCCTTGGACGCGTACTTCTTGGACGGCTTGGACGCCCATTCTAAGATGGCCTTCTCTTCTACGATGTCGAGGTCGTATAGCAGCTAGAAAGAAAATCAATATTAAAAAAATCATCCTAGTTAAATTTACAATATATAACGATGCTTTTCATTATCAACCAAGAAACCAAAAGCGGTGTACTACTTATGTAAAAAAAAAATATGGTGTTGATTGTAAGTAGACCTAGACACCAAACGATTGTTTATAGATGAACCCTAGTGAACTCACCTTGAGTATGGCGGGCACCTTGGGCAGCAGAGTGGCGTGGTCAGCACAGAGCGCAGTGAGGGCGTGCAGCGCGGCTCGTTGCGCGCGCGAGTCCGCGCGAGTGAAGCGCAGCAGCAGCCCGCGGTGCTTCTTCACGTCGTTGGCGATGGTGTTGGGGCGGACCAGGATCTCGAATATCACCAGCGGGGCTTTGGACTTCACTTCCAGGCTGGAAACAATAAACATATTATATCAGTGAAAATGTAAACAAATCCTTAAACAGTTCTGCGTATATAAATTCCCAATAAAACTACAAATAGACCTCCAATAAAGTTCCAAATATAGCCAAAAACATGTCTCCAACATAGCCTCAAATATGACTACAACTTATTCCTAAATATGTCTTCAACATAACTTCAAATATGACTTCAAAATATTCCCAAATATGTCTTCAACATAACTTCAAATATGTCTTCAACATAACTTCAAATATGTCTTCAACATAGCCCTAAATATGTCTTCAACATAAATTCAAATATGCTTTCAACATAGCCCCAAGTATGTCTCAAACAAAGCCCCTAAATATGTCTCCAACACAGCCTCAAATATATTTTTAAAACAGCCCCAAATATGGCTCCAACATAGCCCCAAATAGGTCTCCAACATAGTGCCAAATATGTCTCCAAAATAGCTCCAAATATGTTTCTAACGTAGCTCTAAATGTCTCCAATACAGTCCTAAATATGTCGCCCAATATTGTTCCAAATGTCTAGCCTACAAACATGGCCTATAAAAGTAGTGGATTGTCTACCGTTCAGCCTCGTGCAGTATCTCGTTGGCGCTCTTGGCTCCGTCGCAGTCGCTGGCGGCGGCGCGCGCTTTCAGGTACGCGTAGAACAGGTCCATGCGCTGCTTCTCGTTCTTCTCGCTGTCCTCGGTCAGCGTCATGCACTTGGCGCCTTCTGTCAGATCTGGAAATAGATGTCATACATTTAATACAGTAGCTTCTTCTAGCTAATAAAGTTGATAACTACCAGCGTTGAAAGTTTTATATAAGGCCTGAAAGACAAAATGGCGGCATAACATTGCAAATGTTAACGGCGTCACTGTCAATCTATTAGTAGAGCATGAAGTTGATAATCAACAGCGCACATTTTTGCGATTATAATTTGAGATAACCGGCGCTCCAAAGAGCGTTGAGCTTTTAAGGTCACGTTCATATGCGTTGAACTTATGACGTCATCTGCGAAGTAGTGCAGAACAAAAATGTAACCTTGCATGCGCGCGCGCACAGCTGCCTCCGACACGTCCACGGTCCAGTTGCCGTCGTCGTCGTCATCATCAGCCGCGTGCTTCTCCTTCTTGCTCTTGCTCTTCTCGGCTTGCGGGGGCGGCGTCGCGGGCGTCGCGGGGGAGGCCTCCTGGGAAATACAACATAGCATCAATAAGCTGTGGCTTCCATTCCATGCTGGACTGGGAGTGATAGAAAAACATCTCCTCCCGGGCATGCATGTAAAATTGCCCACAAAAATTGTCAGACGTGTCGGAGCAACCTTTTCTTTGGTCGCTTACGCTCTGCCTACCCCATTCGGGATAAAAGCGTTATTATATGTACGTTAGCTGTAGCGACAAATGGCTCTACAATAAGACACAAGTTCTGAAATGCGTTATCGAAGTTGTCTCACTACGCTTCAGATATACAAAAATGTCTAGTTGGACTTCAGTCCCCTGTTTACAACACCCGACCACACCGAGTTTTCCAACCGTCTTAACTCGGCCAATTTTCAACTCTCAAAGTGCTTTTTTTTTTTGTATATTTTCACTCAATGTTGTCATATGGAATGATTTTGTGGGGTAACTCCATCAACGCAACTGAAAGTTTTGCGTAAGACTTCTTCAAATTCCAATACGCGTTGAATAAAATAGGGTAAGCATTAAGAATAATTTGGCCGATAAATGTACGTTAGATAAAATACTCACATTCTTGGCGTCGTTCTCTCCGTCGTGGTTCCCGTTGGCAGCGGTCGGGCCCGAGCGCTTCGAGCGCTTGCCGCGGGAACCCTCTGTCAGAGACGAGCCCTGCCAACAATACACGACACGTTACTACTATAGTCCTCCCATCCGATTTTCCCAATCTCCGAGAGATCGGCCAACTGCGCGGGACTAGTTTTTAGTGCCCAAGTGTTTGCGCAACACACAATTGCACTCTCTATTCCTTCAATCTCTTATTCTGATGGGACTGATTGACTGACACGACCAGAGAGAAATCAGTCGCCATGGTAGCCGCACGCCTTGCAGCCCTGCGAGATGGTGTTGCGCTTGGTCACACGATCAACCCTGTCTGTAGCTATGTACCTGTATTGCGGGGTCGGCGGCAGGCGGGTTCTTCAGTATGAAGGTGTTGAGTTTGTGATTGAAGTCCAGTACTCCGTGATATCCGCACGCCTTGCAGCCCTGCGAGATGGTGTTGCGCTTGGTGGACACGATCAGCTCGGTCTCCGGGTTGTCGCACTCCGGACACAGGACGAACTTGCGGATGAACCTGTAATGAAGAGGTAATGAGAAAACTTTAATAATCGTGTAGTTGTGATAAGTTACCATGGTGTAAAACCACAAACCGAGTCCGAGGTGTAATAAGTGATGTCTGTGTTAACATACCCGTCGAGCAGGTCTTGCAGCTTGGCAGAGTCGTGCGAGCCGTTCACGATGAAGCGCTCGTTCTTGAAGTCGAACTGCGTCTGAGCACCCAGCTCGCACCCGAAGTATTTCGTCGGGTCTGCAATTAGAAAGAAACATGAAAAATCATATAAGTTTTTGAGACTTTCGCGGTTGTTCACTGCAATTCATAACAACAATCTAATTGCAATGAAAAATCATTACAAGGAATTTAGTAAGACGGACACATGGATGCGTTATAGATACCGACAATCTTTTTGAACCGCGTTTTAGAACTTGTCTACGGCGTAGAATTCTTAGACATTTCGTAGCATAGATATTACTCAAATATAGCAGGTCTTAAGAAATGGCCTTGGTGACCTTATTAGAAGCATTGACCCTAGTGTAAGCACGTCGATCCAACGCACCAACATCTGAACACCTTCTTCCACCTTATATCAATTTGTCGTGAACACATCGATACCGCGTTTTAGAACTCGACTACGGCGTAGCGCTCGTAGCAACCGTAGACTCTGTAGCTAGAAATAGAGGTAACTTACACGTAGCAGGCCTTCCCAAAGCCTTGGCGACCTCAGGCATGTTGACGATGACGGTCTTGATGCCGTTGCCCTTCCCTTCCACCTTGGCGCAGATCCTCGGCATCTTGTAGCGGTAGAACGCGTCCGCGACATTGCGGTTCACGTTCACAGACCCCATGATGGCTGCCTGGCGTTTGCACCCTCCACTAAATTATGTTTATTACTTTTTTATTTAATTATAACTAAATTATTCCGGTTGTGTTTTATGATGGTTGATTTTTGACGTAGGATCTGGAAGAGAGAAGAACATATTGGATACAATTTCTTTATAGGCGACATCGCGTCAACGAATACTACCCAAATAACAAGAAAATCGCAAAGAACGGCAACATTACGTCGTCGGTGCGATTGCATAGTCATTTCTTTAGATAGTCTCTTGAATTTATTTGATTCAGAAAGACGCTGCGAGGGACTTTTGAAGTGATAAGATGCCTATGGATTTTGTATACTAGAACACACCTCTGCTAGTTATGCCAGTGGCGGCGCGAGTATAGCTCGGGGCGTATTCGCGGGGACGCATGCGGCGGGCGGCGGACCCGCGGCGCGCGCCAGTCACGTCGGCCGCAACGGGAGCAGCTTGCGATGCCTGTTACTGCAAAATTTTGATGTTCTGTAACAAAATTCCCGGCTAAGAAATTAATAGGGTCGGCAGGTTATTAACCTAGGTCTTTTGACGTCAACAATCCACTGGACATTGGTTTTCTTTTCCTCGATCGGGAAGCAAATACCGTGCTCACAATAATTGGCGAGCATTGAGAAGTTGAACTGAAAGAAAATATACGAGTAAGAAAACAAAAACAAAAGAAGTATGAAAAAGTTTGGCGCATCTTCGAGGCCGAATGGCAGACGTGGCAATTCACACAGTCCGTAACCATAGCCAGTTTGAAAGTCGTTACCTTCTCGCAGTGTTTCTCTGTTTGTGAAGCGTCATGCACCTTCGACGGCAGCCGGCCGCTCTGCTTGCCGAGACGCACCGCCCACTCTCCTCGCACTGTACTGATTTCTCTGTAACAATGGGAAAAGATAGGATAAATCCTCCTAAAAACAGAGTACTCGTGAGGGGGGAGGCCATACCGCCGAGCAAGCCAGCATTAAAATTTTGAACAGGCGGTCAGTTTCTGCGGCATGCTTATGCACGACGACGGCACGTGTGTTTGAGCATTACGCTTATCGCTGCTTTCACACCGATTTTTTCACGTTTGCAAATTATAAAATTCGGGCGTTGGAGCACTTGGGTTGGGGATCATTTTCATAAATTTTCTATGCAATTTATTAGTAGTTATATTATAATTTTAAGATATTTTAAACTGCACAAAATAAACTTATCTAGTAGTCTCAATATTGACGCGCACAAAAGGTAAATAATAGTAAACAATTAAAGTTATCAGCAAGACATTTTGATGTATTGGATTTTGGACCTGTTCTTTTCACTATCACTCGTAAATATTTGTAAACTATTCTACATGTACATTCACGCTTCATTTATGTATTCGACCATTCGTGTTTTACATTATTGGGTAAAAATAAGTTTAATTTGGTTGACACTTAATACACCGCAATAACTTTGGTCTTATTCGCTCTTGTTTTTGATATTCCAGTCTTATCCGACAGTCATTTTAAAACCAAACACTCAGATTATTGTCTTTTTGGCATGCCGTGCATAAGAATATTTTATTTAAAACAATTTCACCTTCGATTCGCGAGATTTATATCAGTATAGACTGAATTCCCTATTATTTTTTTGCCAATCATTTAGACGAAATAATTTAATACTTGCATAAACAAAAACAACTTACATTCGCTCCGTGACGGCTACCTCCTTGCCATTTCATAGGTACGAGAGAAAGGCGCAAGGTCTTTCTACAAGCCAAGTTTTAAAAGCAGAATGCTCGTGGACATGTCGCAAAATCAAAACATTACGCACACACACCAACAACATAATGCGGATTCTAGTCCTTGGTTCGACGAAATTTGATTGGCTAGTTCGTTTTCAACGCACACACGGACAAATCGAGTTTAAAGTGAAATTTTTGTTGTGAATTGCGTACATAGATGATTTATTTCGTGGGTTTTGCAGGTTTTGTGTGACGAAGAAGCAATGTATGGTTTGTACGCAAGTTTCATGGCGAAGTTTATGAGTAAAGGTCACGGTTATCAGCCACCAATCACATAAGATTCGACACGGTTGCTTACTGTGCATTAAACACGAGTTTTTATTTGTTTGTGAGGCTTTTCCGCGACGAAACGATTAATTTCGCTTTATCGGAGTTCGTTACTTTTGTGCATATTTTGGCAGTTCTCTAACCTTTTATATTTGAATATTTTTACACATGCATAGCATTGGCACTTTTTTTTACTATGTGACTATAGGTAAGCAACTGCTCTTCTTTTGGTACATAATGTTAGTACAATATACAAATATACAACGTATTCATCGGTTCCCATTACTTTTAATCCGAATTAAAAAATTGAATGTGACTAATTAATCAAATACGAAGAAGTGACATCTTTTGAATTTAGTACTCAGTTTACATTTCGCGTTACCATTCTAAGAGCTCGTAATGTAAACGTTAAAGATGTCTTAGTTAAGTGTTAGTTAAGTAAGTATACACTAGAATCTCGAGCCGGCTCCCAATTACCGACACCTCCGCAATGCGACACTCCACACAAGTGTAACTGAATTTTCAGCAAGAGAATTCAGTTTAATACTAGGTTTCCATCTTCTAACGAACTTTCCCACGGGAATTAACATTTTTCCGAAGTTTATTGAGTGTGGTAGGCCTTGCATTATTAAGGGAGGCGTGTAGCAAACACCAGTAAGTTCATGACCCAAAAACACGTATGTACATACGTTTCGGACAGTTTCTATAACACATACAGTCATACAGTGTCGTGGCGTGCCATGGTTTTGTTAGAACATTTCTCAACACCAAATAGCACATAATATAGTCCTTTATCTATCGTTATAAAAAAATACTCCTGGATCACTCCAACAGGAATGTATCACACGGTAGTAAGTTCGGTTATTGTACAATACAACAGATCATTGTCGGTAATCAGATCGGCGTCGGCGCAACGCGATCACTATGTCAACTATGTCGACGACAGACAGTCCTGCGTTTCTGTGAAGCCATAATAATAACATAACATACTGTAGTTGTAGGAGAGTTGAAAGTAGTTTATATAATGAAGGTAGACAATTGCTTCCGATTACTTTTTCTTATTGGTGCTTATAGAAAAACATCACATTGTGACTAATGTAATGTCTGACTAACTTGATCATTATTATGTAGTGACAAAAAATCGTGGGCAGCCTGAAAATCAGGAGAATACAACTATAATTTAATGGTAGTATAACTGAATACACAGTCTTAGTCGAAAAATTCAATGGTCACCAAAATGTAGCGATTACCTTATTCTTACCCGATTACGGAAACGCCAAAAGGAAGGGTTATTATTTACTATCACTTTTACAATTTGCTTTTAATGCTAAGCCAAACTTGTGTCTAAATAAAATACAATTAAACTTGGAACATTGTTATTATTCTATTTAACATTAATATTTGGACGTTAATAAAGTTATATGAGTGTGGGTAGCTCTAGCTCGCGACGGCAATCACATCACAAATAAGCAATTTCATCACTGCGATTGACAACAAACAAACAAACAATACAATCCATTAGCGGAATACATCACTGAAACTATATCAAAGGTACAGAAATTTATTACTGTGTTACTTCGCTACCATCTCCCCTTCATCATCGTGTTGAAAGGATAAATCAGTGTTCTAATTTAGTGTACTGCCTTCTTCACATTTGGCGTTTTGTAGCGTTACAAAAGCAGACTCCTTCAAATTACACACGCAGGCGTGTCGCGCTTCATACTTGCATAGCAACACTGTGCTAGGTGAAAGAACCGAAAAGAGTCCTTGTAAAAGAATTCGTCAAAAGTCGGCTGATCGCCCGCATAAAAAAAAGTGTTGCAGCATTACAAGTACGCGCCAGTCATGCTACTAAAACGCTTATAGGTGAAAGCGTTCTTACAGATTTGTTATTCTAGTAGATTGCCCAGGGTGCGCTGGATGCATGAGAATATGAGCCATAAGGAGAGGCTCTTCTCACGTATCATACATTTGATTGGACAAATATATCCCTCAGCACTGACAGGCACCACATTTACAGGATATACTGGAAGTTGGGAGGATGGAAGCTGGGAATGGAAGACACTGACTGTTTCATGTGTCAGAAATTTTGAACAGGAACACAGAAGTGCAAACACTTGTTGAAATAGGTAAGAGTTGATATTTCCCCAGAAGAGCTTGCACAAAACTTTCAATCAGTGTTTTTTTTAATTCTTCAGGTAAGCTGCGTAAAATAATCCAGTCTGGATACAATCTTTTCACCGTCCAACAATGTGACAGTAGCCGCAGATTATACCAACATTGTACATGACATGACACTCCGGATGTTTGCACAACACACACGCCGATACCAGATTGCAGATCGTTGTCCAGATATAAAACGGAATCATTTTCCATGCTTCAGTTCCAATGACATTATTATCTGAATTGTAACAGGTAGGTAGATCGTTTGACCTTTAAATTATGTCACAGATAGTATCCATAAAATTCCGCAATCAATAAAGATGGATACAAAACCTAATAAGCTGGGTATTTTAAAGAATTCTGAATGCTAAGTTATTGCTTAAAATACCCAGATTAGGTTTATACCAAACTAGCTTTCCGCCCCGCGGTTTCACCCGCAGCTAAGAGTTTTCCCGTGGGATTGAGTTCCCGCGCTGTTCCTACCTTTAAAATGGACGGAATTTCAATACAAACTTCCATCCCCTATTTAACCCCCTTAGGGGTGGAAAATACAAAAACGCTGAAACACGTGTTCATTATTTTTAAATCTTTAGCCCAAAAACAAAATTGGAAGATCCTGCCATCAAAATTGACGGAATTTCCATACAAACTTCCATCCCCTATTTAACCCTCTTAGGGGTGAAAAATTAAAAATGCTGAAACACGTATAAATTATTTTTTAATCATTAGCCTAAATACAAAATTTGAAGATCCTACCTTCAAAATTGACGGACTTTCATACAAACTTCAACCCCCTTTTTACCCATTTAGGGAGGGAAAATCCGGAAATCCTTTCTTAGTGGGAGGTTACGTTATAAGAGGAACTTGCTCTCTAAGTTTAATGATTCTAGCTTTAGTAGTTTAGGCTCTGCGTTGATGAATCAGTCAGTCAGTCAGTCAGTCAGTCAGTAAGGACAAACGATTTTATAAGTTT
This sequence comes from Scrobipalpa atriplicella, assembly GCA_029255725.1. Classification (NCBI taxonomy): domain Eukaryota; kingdom Metazoa; phylum Arthropoda; class Insecta; order Lepidoptera; family Gelechiidae; genus Scrobipalpa; species Scrobipalpa atriplicella. Next base: position 22,778 of record JARACY010002972.1, on the reverse strand, counting down.
AGATAACAAAGTGAAATAGGGAGAATCACCGTTTGGGTAACCTATCGTGCGACTATTGGACTTAGGGACTTTTGCAACTTGGCCCTTCAATGTTAGTATGTAAATTAAAACGGGGGTTACTTATCTTTGACGCTGACCGTACAATCAAGAACCCTTTCCATCCTAAGTTTAACAGCAATCACGATCTCTACGTTATCGAAGTTTAGTAATAAACTGCGTATCATCATAATTTATAATTAGAAGTCTGGCCCAGAGTGTGTAAAGCAAACTTCACACGAGCGGTTATACCGCTGCGGGTTGCGGTTGCGGCTTGAGGTCTAACCGGACGAAACCGCAAGTGGTTTTCGTGTTCATAAACTCTAGCTCTGATTCAACTTCATTTAGAATCGATTAGACATTGATGTTCTTTTAATAAACACACGAGTTTGACGATCCAATGACAAAAATATTTGATATATTTTTGATGAGCGAGCAGTTTCGTTATTTTTGGTCTACCATTCCACTCGCCCATAACTCGGTTTATCTCTCTGTAATGAAAGAAGTGCCTAGTTATCATTTATCATAAACTTATCGTTGAAGTAATGTCTATTAGCAAAAGACTCCGAGTTATTAACCGAATAGCCACGACCTACTTTAGAACTTCTACATACATACACAAATCACGCCTTTATTCCTAGAGGGGTAGGCAGAGCAAAAACGACCTAAACAAAAGTCGTTCCGCCACGTCTGACAAGCTTTGAGGGTTATTACAGATGATAATGTAAGTATATTGAGCAACTATAGCACTATAGTGACAGGTTGTCAGCCCATCGCCTAAATTACAATACTGAAACCCTCTTATCCCTTAGCTGATTTTTACAGCATGCCCGGGAGGAGACGCAGCTGGCACATTCTATGTTTTTCTATCACTCCCAGTCCAGCATGGAAGAACTACTACCTACAATTCCCCAGCAGATTTCATCGTCCTATCGAATGTGACGGACTCATTTTCCCCTTTTCTTCAAGCACGTGTCTGGAAAGCGACCGTGTCGTGTGTGAACTCGGCTTAACAAGCACGTCATAACAAGGGCGATAAGATAAGAGTAATTAATGGACTTTTCAACATTATGCCACCGGTTTGTTACAGCTTCTAATATTTGTGACCTTCGGGTGAAAAAATATTTTTCCTTTACAACTCTTCCATGCTGGACTGAGAGAGATGATATAGAATCAACTGATATAAAATCATGCATGCGCGCAGTGGGTGCCAACTCTCACTATGGTTCTGGCAGAATAACAGCGTCGTAGTTCTCTGCTGCGACATTATGCTGAGGCAGCGCCAATTTCCCCAACACGAAATAAATAAACTAAACTAAACTAAGTTACACAAAAGAAAAATGAAAATGTATTTCTTGAAAAGGAAAAGGGAATAACGTGGAATAACAGAAATGTTTATTTTGGCTGGTACTAATGTTTATCTAGCAAAGTGATGTTGACAGACAAATAGTCGCAATAAAAATATGTCCATCTATATCTTGGAAAACATTCTCGAATATTTTTTTGTTATAGTACCTATCTTACAGACTTTCAAAGTTAAATTGAACCAAACATTACATTTAGAATAATTCTTAACAAAGATAGAAGTACTCCTACTACCTAAAGCAATTTAGCGTTGGAACGAGGAATACCAAAACGCCCAACTTTATGGTTGAATATGCAGATTACAGCCTCAAAGTTTAAAGCGAGCAGGTGCAAATGGGCGCATCTGGCGTTATTAAATTTTACTAGGCTTAAACGGAGGCTTCATTACTGCTGTATCTGAGAAGAAGGCTTTTAAGAAGGCCCGAGTTTAAGGACATACATATAATCACGACTTTATCCCATAATGGGGTAGGCAGAGCGTAAACAAGGATTGTGCTTGAGGCATGGCTAGGCTACCTGGACCTTGAAGTCTGCAAATGATGCTGGAAGGGAATTCCACTTCCTTGGAAAGGTTGAATATGTGTATTCTTTAAAGTACTCCTACAAGTTCCTACAAGCTATGTGAAGTACAATGATCTCTTTACGTATCCAGCGAGATACGCAACTTGTGTTAAATAGTGTAAGTATGCTGTCAGATCGGTGTAAAACACATTTCACCAAATACAACCGTCGCGTCGCATCTGTACAGCTGGAAGCCGGATCGATTATGATAGGTTTTCGAGGTTATGATCCGTTTATATTAAGTCTATGGTGGATTTCAGTGCTACCTAGCGAAAAAACTTCTTTTAAAAATAGGTGCACCTAACTATCAGTCCAAGCCGGTATAATCGGGTGACTCACACTTGACCAAATCAAATTACCCTTGACTCTTGTAACCTCAGTCGTTTCCATTCATGCGGTGTTCGTTTAGGAAGTGTGAAAACGTAACATCGATTACGAGAATTTGTTCGAAAATAAGTCAACAACCACTTGCTTAGGCAACTTATAGAAGTTAAGTGAATTCTGTTTATTGAATATTTTTTTGTAAAAATGGAATCTGTGTGGCTGTATTAAAACTGCTGTTTTTTTTATTGGCTATGTTTGCTTCTCTCTACATTGGTATTGTAAAGGAGTGATGGGGTGAGCTCACTCAAAACACCTAAAAAAGAAACCACCAGCTTATTTTTAAATATTAAATAATAGACTGACGTCACATTGTATTTATATTTGTATTTACTGTGTACGTCACTAACAAATTATTATTATGAGAATTGTATAAAAACACTTGTCAAGTGTTCACTGTTCATTCAATGTACTGATTATAATCGAATCGACAATATTGTTTGACACGCGACAGAACTTTATTATTTATACCCTATGCAGCGTACAGCACTCCCACATCATTCGAATTAATAAATTAAAACCTGCGACTTACAATCGTTAAAATGATAGGTAGATAGTAAAAAATATATCACAAAAAGAAAAGAGGCAAATGTCCATTAAGTCGTCGACATAGTATCACTTCTATTGCGTCGTCGATTATGAAGAGTTTTTAAACCGTATATTGGCAACATTCCGACGTGGTTTTTATATCGACCACAATATAAAACAGCGACGGGGTTAAATGTGCCCTCCGAGCAGTATTCGAAATGGAAAACCCGTAGACAGACGTAGTTGGTTAAGTTACTACGACGTAGCAAAAGTCTACGATTGCTTTAACGTTATCATCTTCCTAGCCTTTTTCCCGTATTTCACGGGGTCGGCTACCTAATCTAGGGGATTGAACGAGGGTACTGGTTTTTACACAGAGCGACTGCCATCTAACCTCCGCAAACCAGACCCTATCCTAGATTAGGTTACACACAACCTTTGAATTTCTTCGTAGGTGTGTGCAGGTTATTTCCTCACGATGTTTTCCTTCACCGTAAAAGCGCCGAATAAACGTACATATGAAATTCGAAAACCGAAAAACACATCGGTATGTGGTGGGATTTGAACCACGACCTCTTTAACCTCACAGGTTTAACGTAAAATATAGAAATAAGCTTTTGCGTGCCTTTCGCGTCTTAATTCGCTATTTGAATTGTTCTGTGTACAATAAACTGTTAAACAGATAAAAATGTCTATTAGAAAAATTCATAGTCAATCCAGTGTATATTATTATCATCTTTATTGATTACTGTTATTATACTCGCCTCCAATACTTCCATGCTGGACTGGGAGTGAGAGAAAAACATAGAATGTGCCAGCTGCATCTCCTCCCGGGCATGCTGTAAAAACCAGGTAAGGGATTCGAGGGTTTCAATATATTGTAATTTAGGCGATGGGCTGACAACCTGTCACTATAGCAATATACAGATCCATCTGGAATAACCCTCAAAACTTGTCAGACGTGGCGGAATGACCTTTCGGTCGTTATCGCTCTGCCTACCCTATTAGGGATAAAGGCGTGATTTTATGTATGTATGTATGTATGTCTAATATTTCGAGTCACTTCAGCGATTCTTCTAAATATTTTATGAGTCATCAAGGTTGATGCGGGTCTTTCGTTTAGTGATGTTTTTTGTAGTATTTGTCGTTGCCATTTTTTTTAAGTCGGTCTTTTATATTGTATAAGGAACTAATAGCAAAATATAAACATCGTTCTAAATTTTAAAAACCAAGTTGAAGCTAACCTAAGTAACTTCAGTTTCAGTAAGTGGTTTCAGGTTGTGAATATTTCATGCTCTACATTTGTGCCGAGAACTAAACCGCTTAGAAGTCGGTTTATTTGGCTTCTTCCTTTTATTTTCGAAAGTAAGAAAGATATCATCAATATAGAGACTTGCAGAGAGAATTATTTATTTTCTGTTTCTAATTTAAGTATGATCTTCGAACATCATGTCAGGCATTTAGGAATATCAATTCACGTGATAACATAACTGACTTAATTTGGTGTTCGGAAACGTTTGCGAATATTCATAAACATGGTAGTTTGCAGCTTTTGTAAATATGGGTGCTAGAGCACATTTACGTAATTAATTTATGAAGATTACGCTTGTAGACGAAACTTTCTCATGCGAATGTGGGATAATACAACATACGGAATGAGGTATAAAAACACAAGCCAACTCTTGATCCCGTCGCATAATTAATACCAAGGGCGAACACGGCCTTTGTGTAATCCTGAATATGGCTGCCCCTTTCCAGACCCCAAGAAAATTGTGATTGGCTGATTTTGAAACGAAAAAATACACAAAACAATACTGAGCTATAATATAAGTTCCCTGCATTTTAAGTATTGTGACTAGACTTTTATTTTATTTAATTCCCTCCTAGACTGAGCGCAATAAAACATGAATGAATCAGGTCGCCTTGCTTCCTGGACACACTGTAAAAGCCAATAAAGACCTGTTTTTATTTTTCGTTGGTTTATAATTTAGGCGACGACGGACTCACAAACCGTCACTATAGAATAGAGCCCTATTTAAAAATACCTAACTCAGAGGTATAAAACAACACGGTCATATAATAAATGCCAAGGGAGGGCACAGCCTTTGTGTAATCCTGAATATTGCTGCCCCTTTTCCAGACCCCAAGAGAATTGGGGTATGCGGGTTGAAAATGGTTGGCTGAATTTTGAAATTCATCAGCCTGCGTGTAAATGGAAAAATCAACATTTGAAATATTTACCGGAATGTGATGTAATGATCCTTACTTTTAAATTACTGATTCAGAAACTTAAAACTGAAATGCTGGACTAGTTGCGATAAATACCAACAATAAATGTTGCTTTCATTACGGGCAAAGAAGATCATAAATGTTACATTACCTACTTTTGTGATTTCAAGATAAATCGCGCTTGTCAAGTAAGATAAACTTTCCCTTAGGACGAATATGGGGATAAAATAAAACAGGCTAACTCCTAATCCCATCGCATAATGAAAACCAAGACGCGGCACCAGAACCACAGTAGAAGTAATGAAGAGTAAAACATCTTCATAAACGACCGGAGCTAGCCTCATACTTGTTACCGCCTTAAAAATGTTCGAGAGAAAAATCTATGGCGGTATCCATGGGATGATACGAGATTTCAAGCCAACGACATCACAGGCTTGCCTGTTCATAAGATAGGCTAAACGATCCTACAAGCTCAGTGGCGACTACCTTTTTTGAGTCGCCATCTACTAGATCGTCTCGGTCTATCGTCGAATCCGTCTCAAATAGCTCGGGTCTAGATTCAAGATCAAACCCATACAAAAAATCACAAACCGATATTCGAGCGCTTTGGATGAACACGTTATACTGTTCTTTAACTTTACTGTGGCAAAACTGCGTTGGCGTAGTCCTGAATATTGCCGGGGCTTTCCCTGTCCTCGGGAGGATTGGAGTGAGGCCTGGAAATGGTCAGCTTATTTTGTAATCCATTGGTTTTTTATATAATCTGTGTAGGTGGGGTTTCTCCGGCGGCGGTGTGGATTACAAATGTGAGTGCGGACAGTCGCCACAGACTATGGCGCACCTGTTAAACTGCCCTGCATGTCCCGACAGTTGCACTGTGGAGGACCTCTATAACGCCAGAGACAACGCCGTCAGAGTGGCGGAGTTCTGGTACTCAAAAATTTAAATTGAGTTTGCCTCGAATCGAAAAGAAGAAGAATAATCCATTAGTGTGCGCTGTAGTAGAAAAGTTGCAAGAATTTCGTGCTCGCGAGACGGCGGTCATTCAGTGTAAATACATTCACAACTTGTGAGCTGATTGCTGTAAATAACTAAGCTAGACAATTTTGGCGACCATATTAATTTTTACACATTACTTTAAAAATGGTTCTAGATACTAGCTTGGCCTACGAATAAAGAATAAGAGCTTGGCTGATAAAATTATGGTAACTTCAATTCATCGGATCTTTCGTCAGCGACAGCACATTCAATAGAAGAAGACGTTACATTTAGCTACTAGGTATTCTCAATAAAAAAAAAATCCTTTATTAACTTCCGTTATTAAATTATTTTAAATTACGTATTTATTACTTTTAACCACACATCATCAAATCAAGGAACCTGCAACCTGACACCATATCCCACTCATCCCTAAACCGATTCATCATCCCGCAGGCTTCGCAGGACGCATCGGGGGGGGGCAACCGAGGCGGGGGGGAGGGAAGCCACGCATGCGTCGCGCGTATTGATTGTGCTCCAGAGTCCTAGGTGAGACTAACGCATTTTGTAAAAAAAAATGCGGTAGGAAGGCGATAGGAATTATTTATACAGTCTTCTTAGCGAGTGGATTTTCGAGTCGAACAACGACCCGATAAACCCTGGTGTCAGAGTTTTTCAAACCGCCTAGTAGCACAGCTATAGGCCTCTGACATGGTTTCAGTAACGACCACTATCAAAGACAGCGACCGGGACCGACGGCTTAACGTGCCCTCAGAAGCACGGAATCCTTTTTCTTTTCGGACAATCAGGTGATTCAGCCTGCAATGTCCAAACCAAACTGGGGAAAACCTCACAAAGTGATAAATTGACAAATATCAACTTTGGAATCGAACCCAGGACCTCCGGATCGTAAGCCCACGGCTTAGACCACTAGACCACAGAGGCAGTTATACAGTTAAGAAATTATACGGGGTGTAAGGGACAGCGTACCAGAAACTGATAGGGGTTGCTCAGTCAAAGAAACTGAACAACTTTCACCAGGAAATTCTTTCTAATTTGTTAGTATTATTAAGTCTTATCCAGATGCATACGTATTTCAGCGACCTGAAATTAAATGGTGGCCACGGAAGATCAGCGTCCTGGGCCTAAAAACCTGAGACAAAATGCTGAGTGGCAACCATTTTGGTATTTTGTAGTTATACATATTAGTTATAAGTACAACATTGTAATACCTACTTATCATCATTAATTTAAGAGCCTTGCTCTTGTCGGTTGAGTACATGAAGTGAACGCCAGGTCTCCCTACATTCCGCCTTACCTACTTAATACCAAATAAATTTCTATTCTATTCTTTCAGAATATGAATAAAAAATATGGCTTCCCTATACGAAATTACCACCACGATCAGACAATTCGCATGGAAAAGCTATATTTTTTTCATTTCCTGAAAGATTTTCCAGGTGAAAGTTGTTCCATTTCCCTCCTCTAATCTCTATTAGTTCCTAGTACGCTGTCCCTTACATTACATCCAGTAAAGATTTTTGTATGACAGTGAATGAGGTTCAGAACGGTTGTTGATAAAACCAAACTGTAGACAGAGTCAGTCAAGCTTGGAAGAAATTTCTAGCAATAAAGCCGAATGTATTTCATGTTTTATGCATAATTATGTAAATAGTTTCAGGTGCAATATAATATGCAGGATGTATCCTGAATTTGACAAGAGCTTTATTCAATCAGAGGATTGGAGGTCGACCATTTGAGTTTCCCCATTGACTCGAAAAGAAGGACAAGAATGAGAGGATTTGGTCTGGACACAAAAAAATTATTACTTCTTGTCAATTGACAAGAAGTAATAATTTTTTTTAATAATTATTCCCGCAATAATTATTCTTCGTAAAATACAATGAAAAATTAAGGAAAAGGATTTATCAAAGAACTAGTTACCGATATATGATTAAGCCTTCCTGAACATGAAGGTTTGACAGTCTTTAGTTAGGATGAAAAGGATCGATGAAAATAAACTAGAAAGCTTTATTTATTTACTTACTAAATCCTATAGATTCAAGAGAGTTGAAATCGTGTTACTACCAGGAAAAACCGTGACAAGTACGCAAGTAGATACGTGAAAATAAACCGTCTGAACTCTCATGTTATCGGGAGCAAAGTTCCGTTTATCTATCAAGGAAAACACCAACTTTAATGGGAAAACTTCACAACTCCTGCGATTAAGCAAAACACCAGCAGTGTCGTGTCGAATGTCAAGTTATTGGAACACTAGTAGAGGTTTCCCGCGGCGGAGCTTGTTTCAAAAACTATGTTTCGTGATAGTGGTTCGGGCTCTAGAACATTTTAACTACCCCCTTATACTATTTCCATATGGCAGCCTTAGAATAAAAAAACAGAAGAATTCTTCTTCTTCTTCCGGGCATATGCTATAAAAGCCAGTAATGAGACTTGAGGGTTTAAGTGTATCGCAATACAGGTCGTTGCTCTGCATACAGTGTTATAGTTCAGGAAATATAAGCTTGATTTTTTACAGTAAATTTGGATCACATTTCTTTTCAAGTCAAGTATTTCGCATTCCTATCCTTCTGAATTTCTTGCCATAGTTTTTAGGTCAACAGGCAGCCATCTTGAGAAAACATTGACGAGTATTCAATTACAAAATTATGAAGAACAGAATGTTAAATAATGGAAGACTTCAAATTAAGTAATGTTCTAATTTTTTACGAAGAATATTGGTTTATGTTCGCGATATTGCGGTTTAAGAGCTCAACATGTTGATTACAATTTGCCGTCACAATATATTGCAACGTGCAATGCGGTGCCTAGTTCAAATTGGATCGATAGTGACAGTGCACGTGGTACGTGATGTCTGCTGTTTCCGTTTTACTTGCGGATGTTAGAATAAAATAAAAGGGCACAATGCACATTACATTGTTGGATGGAAGTACTGATTGTTGTAGTTTTAAAGCTAAAAACTTAACCTACAATCTACTTCTGAATTGCACGACGTCAGTTTTTAAAACTGCAGATTAGAATACTTTCAGATATCTGCAATCCAAATGGTTTTGCAGTTTAGCTACCGTTGTTATTACTAACTTCCATGCTGGACTGGGAGTGATAGAAAAACATAGAATGTGCCAGCTGCATCTCCTCCCATGCATGCTGTAAAAATCAGCTAAGGGAATCGAGGGTTAAAGTGTTTTGCAATTTAGGCGATGGGTTGACAACCCGTCACTATAGCAATATAAGTACATAATCATCATCTGTATTAGCCCTCGAAACTTGTCAGACGTGGCGGAACAACCTGTTTCAGTCGTTTTTGCTCTGCCTATCCCATTAGGGATGAAGGCGTGATTTTATGTATGTATGTATGTTATTACTGAGAGGAATTGCCACCGTGGTTAATAGCAGTTAGAAATGTCCGAGACAAGATGTCCTCGTCTCATTCATAAGCCGGTAATGATTGCTCGCTATTTTGCTGTGCAGAGCGGATTTTACCACTTTGCGGCAAAACACACAAGCTTTTGTAATAACGCACCTATGCAGACGACTGAACCCGACTGATCAAGTTTCAATTATTATAACCACAATTCTTCCACATAAATCGCGTACATCTCTCTATTAAGTTCAATTTTATTCAAAAACATTTTAATAGAAGCTGAGGCGATGTAAAAAATGTGTCTAGATATCTTCATAATAAAGTACTCGAGACAATAGGCGCGAGACAAAAGCCCACGAACAAAAGAACTTCCTCGAGAAAAATAATAATTGAAAAAGAATCTGAAGCATCCTTACTTAGAAAGTCGTTCAACTGGGATTTTGTTTAACAAGGAATTGAGAGGTATAATCGTCAACTTGCGAATTGGAAGGAATATTTAGAATCATTTTGAAGAGTAAGAGAAAAGATGCGAAAAATGTAACGTGGAGGGATGAAAGTTAGGGAAGAGGGTATAGAATTTAAATGTGGATGGATATGTTGGGAGAAGGGAGGATGGAATGTGTGAAAGATATGTATAAAATGGGTGTGAGCTTGAAAGTGATGAATGACTGACAGACAGGTATGATTCCATGGAAGAAGAAAACTTAGTGCGCCGACCCAACACAAAAAAATGAATAAGGGGCAAGCGAATGATTTTGAATAGTCACTGAGTATAGAAATAGGAGAATTGGAAAAAGACGAACTTGTCTCGATTTTTATGTTGGAATACTCTAGCGCCATGTCGGGTTTCATTTTGAAGGCTAGTAAAGCTGACGAAATCAAAGCAGTATATGAATATGAGACGTACGTTACATACATACTTATAATCACGCCTTTATCCCTAATGGGGTAGGCAGAGCGTAAACAACCTAAACTTAGGTCGTTCCGCCACGTCTGACAAATTTTGAGGGTTATTCCAGATGGATCTGTATTTTGCTATAGTGACAGGTTGTCAGCCCATCGCCTCATTTACAATACTGAAACCCTCGAATCCCTTAGCTGACTTTTACAGTATGCCCGGGAGGATATGCAGCTGGCACATTCTATATTTTTCTCTCACTCCCAATCCAGCATGGAAGGATTTTATAATAGACTGGTGTATACTTGCAATATCTAGTTTTAGGCGGTTTTTTCTGTTAGCACACATGTAGGTAATAGCAGATTTTCGAGTCTACATAATGCTCCAAAGTTAAAAAAACATACGAAAATCCTTTTCATCATGTCTTAACTATCTATATCTCCAAAGCCAACTAAAGCTGCTAACAAAATATCTAAAGTATCACAAGAGTGAATTCGCGGCGAAAACGATATGCCTATATTTGTTAAGATTAGATAAGTAATTCGTAAAGTGCTGTTAATATATTGCTGTTACGTCATACTACGTGCATTTGAGTCTGTTATCTGTTTTGCTAATGTTGTACTGGCTTGTGAGTTAACCCTTGTATTTGTCCTAGCAGGAATTTCTGTTTACTCACTTACTACTGCGGCTCGGCTTAGGAACCCAAAGTGAGTCTTGTAATAAATAAGTTTTTTATATGCGAATATGTTTTTTACATAGAATGTGCCAGCTGCATTTCCTCCCGGGCATGCTGTAAAAACCAGCTAAGGGATTCGAGGGTTTCAGTGTATTGTAATTTAGGCGATGGGCTGACAACCTGTCACTATAGCAGTATACTCATCATCTCTGTATTAACCCTCAAAACTTGTCAGACGTGGCGGAACGACCTATGTTGCGGTCGTTTTTGCTCTGCCTACCCCATTAGGGATAAAGGCGTGATTTTATGTATGTATGTATGATTTTTTACCATAATAACGCAACAAAAAAACATCGTAGTTCTATCAGCAATTTTCCCCATTTTCTCAGCTCTACTTGGAAATTGGAATCCACAGCAGCCACCAACTTGAGGTAGAAAGGGCCTCAGTAGGGCTTCGCGGCATACTTAGTACGTAAGGTCGGCCATTGTACTCAGACCTAAATATCCTGAGTGAGCTTAAAGATTTTTTAGGATTAATTCAGACATGTATTCAGCCATATGAGAAACAATTTTTCCCGTGAGAGTTAAGGCTTTTAACCTGTGAGTCACATCACGACACGGGTGTTTTACGATAACTTTCAGAAACATTAAGCTTAATTCCATTTCTCTCTAACAATCACTAAAGAGAATTATGGAAATATGGTTAGCGAAGATTCCCTTCACCATAGCCACTATTAGCCATTTGATTGAACATCAAATTCGTTAAATGTCGTAGGATAGACAAAGCTACAAAATTTTCAATAAGTAAGAGGTACATTGCTTGCCAGGTCTAAAGGGGAGAATCGTCATTTTAATACAAGTAAAATATATTAGGTCTTTCCTAAGATATGGATAAGTGCCGAGTTTATCTGGATAAAAAAGCTTAACGTTCTAAATCTAACTACATCCTTTCAAGATTGTTTGAATGTTTCGCAGAATGAATCAAGTATCAAGACAAACCCAATAAGGGTTTAATGGTGTCTTTAACCTAAGATGATTTTTTAATAAATGCAAATATAGATAATACTAATAGTGCCCTATAGAAACTAAGTTAGTAAACGCAGTAAACTCTACAGAGAACAGAGGAGCGAGCCTCTAGTCACGATATTCATACAAATAAGTAGGTCTGTAGAGAAGGACGGCCGCGAGTACGCGAGTTCACATCACGACACGGCCACTGTCGAAATTACAAGGTGCAAGAATGATAGATGGTTCCTATTCGTGTAAAAGTACGAAAGTCGTAATTTTTTGTTACCTGGTGAAGGTTTGCAAGTTGACATATTTCCTAGTTCTCTTTTTGGACAATCACACCCCTGTGAGCACCCTATCTTATTGCTTGCCCTTTTATAGGATAAAAGGGTATCATCTCATTTCTATTTCACAGGGTCGGATCGGATACTTAATCTAGGGGCTTGAACGATAATACTGATTTTTACACAGAGCTCTGCCATCTGACCTCCGCTACCCAGAAGGGAAATCAGACCCAATATAGGAAAAAAGGGAATGAATGGAATATTTTACACAACTCTTAAAAATCTACCCGCCACGCGTTTAAGCAGCGGATTTGCTTAGGCTGATATGATATGCTAAACGAATACCTAGTGACAATTATACATTGTTACCTTCCTGGAATCAAACCTACAAATTACCGAAACGAGGACACGGCAACTGTCAAAATGACAAGGTACGAAGATGATAAATACTTGATGATTAGGCAGAAATGTTGAGGGTTAATTTGTCTAGATGTACAGGAAATTGCAATTTAGTTTGATTCGCTCGAATTTATGCTAACTAACTAAGCATAAAATAGCTTTGTCTTCCGGCGCCTTTTTCCAGTATTTCTCGGGGTCGGCTAACTAATCTAGGGGATTGAACGAGGATGAAATAGCTTATGAACCACCTTCATCTGAGTCCAGATTCCGAGCAGCTTAAGATTTTGGGTAAGATTGCTCCATCTTATCGTATAAGACCTAAGAACCAAGAGCAAACCCATAACATAATACCTTTCAAGAACCGAAACACAGTTGACAGACTAGAGTACGGCTCTGCAAAATTAAGGCGCCAATTATTAAGTTGCCATTCTCGTGAAACTTTTCATTCAAAATGGTCTTAATATTAAAGAAATATGAACTTAAAACTTGAAACAACTTCACCGCCGCCAACCAAAGCCTACATCACCCTTCAATATAAATAAACAGCTTCGGGGACTAGTTTTAATAGCTTCGAAAAACAGATTTTGTGACGTCACGACGGGCTGTCTGAATACGCTTATTTATGCAATTTGTAATTCTCATAAAACTTTCCATTGAAAATAGTCTTAGTGATAAAGAAATATAGGCTTAAAAACTTAGACTTCTACGCTACCTACAACACCCTCGATTAAGCAGTGTGTAGCAAAGGTACTGAGTTTCTTTAAACCACAGTCTTGTTCTACTAATAATTTGAACAAAATTTGTTAGAACTTGTGCGTGAACGTGAAGTTTAATTTCAAAAAGCGAAATTTTTTTGCCCTCTGTGCTTATCTCTTCTACAATTGTATGGAGAAGGCATTTAATCAGATTTTTAGTGCTTTGGCAAAGTTGTTTGGTGTGTCACTGTTGGTTAGTTTTACACCCTGTATAAATAAACAAACAGCCCCGTGTTTGAAACGGTGACTCGTTTCAAAAGCCTCAACAACCCCAAACAACTGGTGACGTCACGGGCTGTCTGAATACGCTTACTTACGCAGTGCAGGCGTCGCATTGCGGTTATATTTTGAATGGCAGAAATTATTCTATTACGACATTTTGATTATCAATTTCATATTTTTTTCTTATAAAAGTTAGCTATCTGGCTGATAAGTGACGAGGACTTTCAGTAACACTTCGATTGAAAAACAAGGAGCAACCAATAATTTAAGCCTTTTATAAAACATTTCATAAGTCAGAGTATTCGATTTTATTTAACCTTTATTATGGTTAGTGGTTTGGCAATATGATATCTATTGCCCTTTAAAATTGAGTGATTTTATTCGTGTGTTAAATGAAGTATTTACAGACAGAGCTTGATTTTTGAAGGAATTTGAATTTTGAAAAAGTTTTACCAGATTCGCAATAAAATATCTTGTAATCTTTCAATGTCAACTGCCTATAGTAAAAAGTTTAAGACGCGGTTATTTTTAACATTTTTGCAACATCAATCATTCGTAACTGGTTCTTATATAAATTTATTTAAAAGATTACAGTTACGATTTCCTACAATTTACTGGTTTCGTGTTTCAAAATGATGATTTTGAATATCAAGATCTGCTAGATTTTAGTCAAAATTTTACTTACTATACTTTTTTTTAATTACTATAATATTTACGATCTATTAAATATTAAATAAAAAATAAAAATAACGTGGTGAGTTGAACTTCTATCAAAACTCAGGGTTTAGTTTTAGGATTTAATAGATTTTATCCATTTAGCAACATATTATCCATAATTATAAAAATCTAGAAAATTGAGGAAAATTAATGATTTTCATTAATTTTTTTCTCGTCACAATGTGTCTGAGAAGTTTGGTTTGTGTTGAAAGTCAGAAAGGAAATTGGCTGGTTATTTACAAACGATCTTGTTACAACGTGAGCTGGTTTCCGCTCGTCTCTTGTTCGCATTACAATCAACGACAATCCGATCGCGAGACAAAGGGAATGTGGGTAGAAGTACCTACTTTGGCAAATCTTTTTATTTTGGTACGATTACAGAAAGGGAAAAAATTGCCTACCGACCAAGGTTAAGTAGCACTGAGGATCAATAAGCAATAATGTTGCTTAGATTACGACTAGCCTCGTATCATGCAGCCGCCGCAATAAGGCCGCGGTAGCAATTTTATCACATCTATCTGTCTTTGTATGGAAGTTTGACAGATATGCGATATATTCCTTATCGCGTTGCGGTATGCTACTCCCGTAGCACATGCTCCTGCATGACCACATTCCATCTGTATATTATAGGTACTAGGAATTTCGGGCTTCTGTTCTGGGTGAGCTCACTCTACATTACGCTCTCTGGACTAGACTTCTCAAGAGCGAACTTATCGCATTTTTTTTTATTTGATCTTACATATAGCCTTTCTTTTGCAGATAACTGATAATGATGAACAGGGCAATTTTTTAAAAGGATGTATACTTTTAACCACATAAAAAACCTATCATAAATCCAATATATCTAAGTAAAAAAAGAAAGGGCCAACTATAACTCCCCATATCTGACCTGGTTACCTACACCACACCAGTGCCAAATCGAGGTCTGTATGCTGTTCTGCAGACGAGAAAGGCAGGTCAACGACCGCTGACGTAACAGTTTCGGCGCGGCCGTAACATTCCGTCTAGTCCGCCAATGTGCCAACGAGGTAACAGGTAAAAGGACTGACATAACTTTGCTATAGGTTTCTGTGATTGGTCTTTGCTAATATGCTATGTTAGTGCTATAATTTCTAAGGATACTTTTAGCATTAGTTTAGTTTTCGGCCGTAACATTCGTCTAGTCCGCCAATGTGCCAACGAGGTAACAGGTAAAAGGACTGACATAACTTTGCTATAGGTTTCTGTGATTGGTCTTTGCTAATATGCTATGTTAGTGCTATAATTTCTAAGGATACTTTTAGCATTAGTTTAGTTTTCGGCCGTAACATTCGTCTAGTCCGCCAATGTGCCAACGAGGTAACAGGTAAAAGGACTGACATAACTTTGCTATAGGTTTCTGTGATTGGTCTTTGCTAATATGCTATGTTAGTGCTATAATTTCTAAGGATACTTTTAGCATTAGTTTAGTTTTCGGCCGTAACATTCGTCTAGTCCGCCAATGTGCCAACGAGGTAACAGGTAAAAGGACTGACATAACTTTGCTACTGGTTTCTGTGATTGGTCTTTGCCAATATGTTATGCTAGTGCTATAATTTCTAAGGATACTTTTCGGCCGTTGTCCAAATTGTTCAAGGATACTTCTACTGTAGCTCAGTATGCTAAAATTAAAGAACAGTGCATGAACGAGATCTAGAGATGGTCACCTTCTCAAATAAGAGAATGCCATTTGTATTTTCAGCTGGTGTGATGTGTGCTAATAGTTTTACGTTAGTTCTGCAACCGGCTAGCCATTTGTCTGGATTGGTTAAATTTCGTGGCCCAAAAATTATCCATATCTTTAATATCCATGTAAATACTGTAGGTACGAATCATAATTCGTTCATATTTTACGATTTTCGTGGTACGATTCTATGCCAAAGTTCACGAAGACAAATTAAAACACCATTACTGGTATTTCTAATTTATGACAGTTTCAGCTCTAGTCTTTCCTCCCGATTCCATTTTTCCACATCAAGTGGAATTGGGTAAAATACAACAACACAAAAACAAATTTATGTACTATCCAATCAGGGGGGGAGGAGCGGAAAATGTTATGTCAGGCGAATTAGTCTAAAGAAAATTCGGTGTTAATATGTTTCTACCCATAACCATGAAAGTATAAATACATCAAGTCCCATTTTATAAAGGGAAAGTTGATTTATTTATATATATTTAGTTATATATTTTGTTAACATATTCGAACGCCCGTGAATGATTAGAGGTAGGCTTAAAACCAGCTGGAAGCTGTGCTTATGCCCGTTTCATACTCTGCTTTTATTTTTTGTGTAATGCATTGTAATGTAATATGTGATTATGAAATAAATGATTTGTATTTGTATTTGTATTATTACATACATACATAAAATCACGCCTGTTGATTAATTGTAACCTGTATTTACCTAGTTTTATATGTCGGTAGCTACTTGCCTATACCTAGTAACTAAATACAATTTATCTTGAACCAAATATGGCAATTTAAGTGGAAAGTAGGGAGATTCCATTAACTTTTGATTCAATTTGGATTACCTATATCCCGGAGCAAATTTCCCCAGAGATGACTGTGGAACTGCGGGCAAAAGATAAATTTCGAACTAAATTGGTTTACGAAACCCAAAGTATATTACTTTGGTAACGAATTTAACCAAAATAAAAATGTTTTTGATGAAAAATTAAAAAGTTTGCTATAACTTAGATCCAGATACGATAGCGCGTCGAGTATCAGAAGCATTAAATACTGACATTGGGGTTCATTTGTTTTTGGGGCCTTAAACTCCTATCAAAATGAAGAAGAACTGGGTCAAGTCAAGTGGCGTTATAGATCTGCCATCCACGTAACAGCTACGCAATCTTAGGTTAAAATAACAAGTCATCTACAAATGGATATATTTTTAAATGTGAAGCTGGAACTTAAAACGCACCCCGTGCTTAATATAACCCTAACTAGCAAAGCATCCATTTACAGGGGAATCGCGGCCGATGCAAATTGTCTATCGATCGTGGGGGGACACAGCCTCCTAGGGGAGACGGGGGACGGGGGACGGCTGCATGCAGTTGTGTCACGTGCCTGTTGAGTCTGATTGCGAGGAGACAGGTTGCCGGCATCGTGGCAGGTAGATCGTAGTAGTAGACTACTCAATCTGTGGTTGTAATCAGACGGCGAACGTAAATATGCAATGAACTCGGAGCAAGGAATACAACTAGGTGTATCTTTGCGAATAAGTAGAAAGATTGCCAGCATATAGTGGTAGATAGATCCTATACTATACAGTCGTCTATAGTCGTGATAGTAACTAGCCATAGCCATCCTTGCGTTTGGGCAATCGACACATTTTCTAGGTAATATACCTACCTACAGTAGGCACTAACCAATAATGAAAATAATCTATTAAGCAGCTACGCCTTCACACATTTTCAGAGTTCAATAGAACATCGAACGCTGCGAAACGTAAAATGCAGATGCGACTCATCGTCCCGTTAAATTGATATACGCCCACAATATGTACGAGCAAGGAATAAGATTACGCGTTTCAGGAGACGATGGGCGTGGGATGGTTGGGATAGGTGATAGCGCAGCGAAAAGCCAAATACCATGGGGTGATTTAACGCCCACGGGTGACAGCGGTGATTGAATTTGTGGCTTTACTTGATATCCAATTTCTTTTTGGAAAGTAGCTCGGGACGTTTCTTCCCGTTTGGTGGGTGTAGTAATTTTTAATTTGTACAAAAAGCAATTTTTCCTTTTATTATTCTTCATTTGCGTTGGGTTATTTCTTTAGTCTAAATCTAAGCCATAGGTTAACGCAACAGAGGCGTAAATGGAGCGATCTTTCTAACCCATAAGCCTTGAAGATGAAGGTTTCGCATTCCCACGAAACGACAGACCACAGCAAGCTGCTTGGCGTCGGATTGCGGTGGGAAAATTCGCAAGTCAGGCTAGTTTTTAAGCTATAATTTATTAAAATACAAGTCATGACGAATCGATTGCCAGACAGTCAGGCCCTGAATAATAAGATTCCGAAGCCGTACGTTTCCGTTCTAATGGAAAACTTCGCAATATAGTCGACGCCTGATCGCAAGAATGTTCACCTGACAAAATTACGTCCCAAACCCAATATGTCTATGAAGGAAACATCTTGTAAAAGTGGATCGCAGATTATCGCCTGCTTCGATTTCGGCTTTTCAATGGAAATCCCTTTAGGAGGAAATCTGATTTTCCTATAGACGTGTCATGTCGTGTCGAGAGTGCTTTTAGATAAGTTACTTTCCATTTTTATATGGATTACTTTGTCGATTTTGTTTATCATAGGTAGATTATTATGAATATGAAGATATAGGTAATGAAGTAGGTAATTTAAAATCACAAAAATCATTTAATATGAGATTAGTTAGTGTATGAGCTACATGTATAGACTAAGAAGAAAAAGGGTCAAAATTTATGAACAATGACCCAGAAATTGATACAAAACAACCTATGCTGGTGAATTATTTTGACAAATTTTAACCTTGACTCTTGCTACTAGGTGTTTATTTATAATTTATAAATAACTGGATAATATCAATGTAATGGACCCAATGATCCATAAAGTTTTATCACAAACAAACAATACATACTACATTATACATTATGAATATCTTCAGACAAAAGCCCAAAATAACTTGATAAAATGAGTTCACATTGTTATAGGTTTGTGAATTTACATCACAATCGGAAATAACTAGCAGTGGTAAATGATATAATATGGAAATTAGCAATAAGTCAGATAAAGTTTTGATACAATAAGATTTTATAAAAAATCTATAAAGAATGGCATCTCAATATTTTAGACTAATAATCAAGTTTTTCACTTTAAAGCAAGAAATAAATAAATAATAAAGGTTTTTATTTTCTCCACCATAACATACAAGAACACAAAAATAAAACATCAATAGTATAAGGGTTTTGAAAGTTAGTGCCATCAAATTTCTTAGCATAATCCTTGAGCATAAGTTTTTATGTTAAGGTTTCTGGACAGTAGAGACATCAGTGCTTATTAAAAAAAAACATGAGAAAGAATTATTGGCCTGTGAGTTACTTATGGATAACAAACTTTCAAGTTTTGTTTTTTAGAAAGAAAAGAAGAAAATACCATTCTTATGGTAACAAAATATTTTTTTCTACTTTCAAATGGGTAATTGGTTACCTTGCATGGTTAATAATGACAAATATAAAAAAAGTAATTACAATATTGATAACGGAGTTCCAATCATTATGCCTTTACTGATAAGAATTGTCAAGTAAAACTACCTATAACATTGCTTGCTTTTGAAAAACAACAATTATGCTTAATTATTATTCTTGTACCTTGTTTTTTCTCTTTTGTTAGATTAAGATGGACAGACGGACCTATTTTAAAAATTATACCCCCTCTTAGATGACATAGTAAACCGGAGAAATTGTGTAAGATCAGAAACATCTGTTTCTGTATTGATATGAAAGTAACATTTATTAAAGTTGGTAATGTTTATTGCTGTGAATAAAGATCTTTTTCTAATAAAGATATTGTTTGCTTTACCTACACAAACTTGTGTAATATGCAGAAAATTTGTTTAAGATTAGTCAGCTAGAACAAAATGGTTACTGTGTAAAATGTACCTGCAAAGTAGATACCATTTTGTAAGATAAGGTTCAAACTGATGATGTGGTACTTTGGTCTATCATATGATGACAAGAATCAGCTGATTCGCAGACTTGCTGTAAGAACATGGTTATGGCTGAAATTGAAAAGTTGGTTGGTTATGAGTGTGTGAAAATGCGTAAAATCCAATTAGCCACTGACCTGTATATCTTGCTAAAGTCATATAAAACGGTAACGCCCCAATGGACGAGAGACTCCGGTCGCGACGAATCTTGATCCTCGCTTCTCTGAAGCCACCAGGGACAACGCGGGCGACACGCCGGCTCCACCTGCCAGCAACAACGCACCGTCAGCGAAACCCATCAACATAACCTCAAACTACGCACAGTATGAACTACACCACAAGACAGCAACGCTCACAAGCAATGCTACAACATTACAATCGACTACTCCAACGTACGCACCAGCTGGACGAAACGTGGTCACCGCGGCACGGATCTAGAATACGATACGTCCTATACCTACTATGTAAATATAAATCGAATTGAACATATCAATGTTACGTAGGTACCCACCTTCCACTGTCTATGACGGACCACTGAATCCCACCCGTTTGTAGCAGTACCAGAGCACACGAATTAGAACACCGTTTACGACCGACTACGTACGAACATAAAATAAAATTAATTTCATCAAACGCAACACGTATCCGTGGCTAAAAATGACGACAGAAAATAAATGAAAATGTACACTTTCTTATGTTTCTGGCTGCCTTCACACCGGAAACGAGAATTTTTTTAAACTTGATACAACGAAAATCACATATTTTAAATAATGCGAATTTAGGCTAAGGAAATATACCATTTCTAGTTCTTTTATAGTAAAGCAGTAACGAAAAATTTAATGTTTTTGTTTGTCCACGAAAACAAGCTATAAATCTAAAAATTCAAAAATCAAAGTTGTCATCTACAGGAAACACCAACACTTTTAAATCCTTTTGTCTATGGAAAACTGTAAGTCCGTTCTCTTTTACAAACTTTACGAACAATATTCAAATGCATTCTTTTAATTTAAATTTTGATAAATGTCTTCTTTCAACTTGATTTGCCTCGAAATTTAATGATATTGCGAACACATTTTTTCTATTAAATTAGAAAATACAAAAAAATATTAAGAACCTCAAGAACTTTATTTTATTTTATGTTCGTACGTAGTCGGTCGTAAACGGTGTTCTAATTCGTGTGCTCTGGTACTGCTACAAACGGGTGGGATTCAGTGGTCCGTCATAGACAGTGGAAGGTGGGTACCTACGTAACATTGATATGTTCAATTCGATTTATATTTACATAGTAGGTATAGGACGTATCGTATTCTAGATCCGTGCCGCGGTGACCACGTTTCGTCCAGCTGGTGCGTACGTTGGAGTAGTCGATTGTAATGTTGTAGCATTGCTTGTGAGCGTTGCTGTCTTGTGGTGTAGTTCATACTGTGCGTAGTTTGAGGTTATGTTGATGGGTTTCGCTGACGGTGCGTTGTTGCTGGCAGGTGGAGCCGGCGTGTCGCCCGCGTTGTCCCTGGTGGCTTCAGAGAAGCGAGGATCAAGATTCGTCGCGACCGGAGTCTCTCGTCCATTGGGGCGTTACCGTTTTATATGACTTTAGCAAGATATACAGGTCAGTGGCTAATTGGATTTTACGCATTTTCACACACTCATAACCAACCAACTTTTCAATTTCAGCCATAACCATGTTCTTACAGCAAGTCTGCGAATCAGCTGATTCTTGTCATCATATGATAGACCAAAGTACCACATCATCAGTTTGAACCTTATCTTACAAAATGGTATCTACTTTGCAGGTACATTTTACACAGTAACCATTTTGTTCTAGCTGACTAATCTTAAACAAATTTTCTGCATATTACACAAGTTTGTGTAGGTAAAGCAAACAATATCTTTATTAGAAAAAGATCTTTATTCACAGCAATAAACATTACCAACTTTAATAAATGTTACTTTCATATCAATACAGAAACAGATGTTTCTGATCTTACACAATTTCTCCGGTTTACTATGTCATCTAAGAGGGGGTATAATTTTTAAAAATAGGTCCGTCTGTCCATCTTAATCTAACAAAAGAGAAAAAACAAGGTACAAGAATAATAATTAAGCATAATTGTTGTTTTTCAAAAGCAAGCAATGTTATAGGTAGTTTTACTTGACAATTCTTATCAGTAAAGGCATAATGATTGGAACTCCGTTATCAATATTGTAATTACTTTTTTTATATTTGTCATTATTAACCATGCAAGGTAACCAATTACCCATTTGAAAGTAGAAAAAAATATTTTGTTACCATAAGAATGGTATTTTCTTCTTTTCTTTCTAAAAAACAAAACTTGAAAGTTTGTTATCCATAAGTAACTCACAGGCCAATAATTCTTTCTCATGTTTTTTTTTAATAAGCACTGATGTCTCTACTGTCCAGAAACCTTAACATAAAAACTTATGCTCAAGGATTATGCTAAGAAATTTGATGGCACTAACTTTCAAAACCCTTATACTATTGATGTTTTATTTTTGTGTTCTTGTATGTTATGGTGGAGAAAATAAAAACCTTTATTATTTATTTATTTCTTGCTTTAAAGTGAAAAACTTGATTATTAGTCTAAAATATTGAGATGCCATTCTTTATAGATTTTTTATAAAATCTTATTGTATC
>JARACY010002971.1:0-37261 GCA_029255725.1 Scrobipalpa atriplicella | reverse complement strand
GTTTCGGTTTCGTGATTAATTAGCGCGTTAAACTCAGTAAATTGTTCATTCGGGCTTTTATTCAATAAGGCGTTCAGAGTGTCAATATCGTAGGCTGACTGGTAGTGTTGCATCTGACTGTACTGTTTAGGATAAACATATTGTGGAGGAGGAGTGCTTGGAATGGCAGATGTGTATAATTTTGTTTCTTCTTGTGCTTGAGAATTTGAAGCTACGCCGACATTACCATTCGGTTTTATAGTTACTCCTTGATCGTATGTAGGTCCAGGTGAAACATAAACGGTCTTCTGTTTTTGTAGTTTTGGTTGCAAGTACTGACTGAGATGAATAATGGATCCGTATGATCTGTGGTTTCTTATTCCTGTTCTGCTTCTACTTCTGTCTGTTTTTATAACAGCATCAGCTTTAGTGATTTTGGCTATTTCAAGTTTTTGTGGTCTATGCGCTCTTTTGGCTTGAGGAACATTTTGAAGCTTAGGAGCTATAGTAACAGCCTTGGCGTCTCTTGTTTTAGATTGTTGTTGTTCTAGAGCTAAATGATGGTTTTCCTGTGATTCGTGATAAGCTTTCATGTAGCTGTCTTCTTGCTGTGGTGCTGTAGTCCATCTTTGAAGTTGTGCTCTATGTTGCCTTACTCGTTCAGCAAGAAACATAGCTTGCTGATTTTGTGCGTGTAATCTTGCATTCTGTTTAGAATTACCAGCTAACGGATTTCCGTAAGGTAGAAAGCCAGGCTGTCTAGTCTTAGACACATCATCTATTCTAGCTTGTTCATTAATAACTTCTATTACTGGTCTAGTTTTTGCTGGACTGGATGAGGTGACGTGTATGCTTATTAGTAGAATAGCTGATATGCATTTTATGTGGCTAATTTTGGACGTCATTTTATCTGAAACAATTAAAAAAACAGAATTTGTAGAGATACATTGATAAAAAAAATTGTAATGAACAAATTGTGCAATGCAATAAGGAATAGTTCACTAATAATACATACATAATACTAAGTACATAATGTACTACATATTAACAGGGAATAAAATATATAGGTACTAGTAAAAAATATGTTTTTGGGGATATTTTTAGCACTCACAAATGCTAATTTATTTCATATAAATATGAAAGAAAAAAAATAATAAATTCGCCTCTGGCCACGACCTCAGGTTCGTATCCTGCCTGAGGTCGTGGCCCGAGGCGAATTTATTATTTTCTTTCTTTCATATTTATATGAAATAAAATATATGCGTTAAATGACACAAATGTTACTAAATTGGTACAAATTTAATAATTATCTATGTTATATAAACACGCATAATCATGTACAGTTTAAATTAATTACATGCCAACAATTTTAATGATATGTAGTGATATATGCTACCTAATCTACCTATTAGATTATATCATACATAGCCAACCACTGTGAAATAATGAATGAGTTTTCATTGTTTGCATTATTTCCGGAGTTCAACGAACTGTAAGTTACCATATGTATAGCGTATTTTCCCATGGAAAATAGGCCAGCATTTTTGTATGAGACTGTCAATTATTTTTCAACATTATGATATAAAATCTCGTTTCTTATTGATCGCTCGGGTTTAGCTGAATCAAACGTTTTAAGCGTCCAAAGTTTCTTGTATAAATAGTATATAACTTTTTAAAACATAAAAACCAAATTTTATAAACAAAAATCCAAAATAATTTCAACGTGTCTATTACCAACAACGGATAAAATGGTGTCAAACATGATTTCAAACCCTGTCGTAATAATATTATCATAAAAGGTATTAAAACTAAGTGCATTGTAAACGAAAGTGTATCTAAATTACATACTATTATTATTTTCATAATGACATGTTATTTCGCATGAACTTACTTTCCCTTCAAACTCAATTAGCGTCATTATAAGATTACCTCTGACTCTGACCTACTCACTCGAGGTACAGCTCGGTAAAAAGAAGTTTAGAACTAAATTCTATATTTATTACTACAATTAATATTCTGTTTATACTTCAAAACATGTTATTTAAAAATATTGAAAATATGAATAAATATATATACCGGGACTCACAAAAAATATTATTTTCGGAAATAGATTTTAGTTTGGTTAGTACAAATCATGCCCAATAATTTATTTATTTATTTAACAATGATTGTTATTTTTCATTTGATTGTTTGACAAATAAGATGATTCAATGTTTCGGAGGGCACGTCATCGGCCCCGTTGCTATTAACACGGTCGTTCTGCAAACCACGTGTCCATGTCCAGGTCGGATCAAAGGCCTAGCTATTAGGTGTAGGTGGTTTAAAAACTGGTACCCACTAGCACTATCGAAAACAGCTAAGGCTTAACGTGCATTCCGAAGCACGGAATCCTTTTTCTTTACGGACAATCAGGAGATTCAGCCTGCAATGTTCTAACAAAACTGGAAAAAATCTCATGAAGAGTTAAATTATTTAATTGAAAAATCGACTTTGTGTTCCCCCCGTGGGAATCGAACCCATGACCTCCACATCGGGAGCCCATGGCTAGACCATTAGACCGCGGAGGGTCCATCGGAAGGTTCGCCGTTCATCAACCCACATAACATAACCAGAAGATAGCTAAATTCTAACATTCAACTTAAATTTTTTTTTGTGTGTAAAAGAACAACTTAGGCCCGTATTTATAATCAGCTCTCAAGAGCGACAGCGAGTTTGAGTTCGTATCAGAAATGTCATTTAAGTACAAAACGACCTGTCAAATCCATACTTAACCCTTTACGGCATACGAGTCCAAATATGACCAAATTTTTTTTATCAGTTATTTTTACTCAGTAAAAGATTCTAAACAAAAATAAATTGACAAAAATGGGTGGTCATATTTGGACTCGTATGCGTTAATGGTTTAAAATTGCTCTCAATCTTGAGATCGCTTTATAAATACGAGCCTTAGTAACACTTTCTTCCGCAACAGTCCAACATAGCACATTGACATTGGTTCTTACTTTCACTCTTAACTAAGTTCAAATGTACATATACGTAACAACCGGTCGGTCATCCGTTTGTATGTCCATCCCGAGCGAAGCCACGGGAAGTCATATAGCGCGCATAATGGCGACGTTTTGACATACATGGTCATAAATAAATCAGGTTTTAGTTTAGAGGCCCTTGGCGCATAAAAGCTGTAGAAGAGTGACTTTGTACTATGGACCTTAGGGATAATGGCCTTAATAAATCAATCAGCTGTTCGATATGAGCTTTTATTTTACAAATTGACATTTAATATTGATTTTCTTTTGACATGTTTACTTTCTTTTGTTTGACATAATTTGTATAATTTATTCTTTGACGATCATATTATCCTTGGGCGTTTTTATTATTATTGTAATGTAATTATGAAATTTATAGTATGAAATAAATAATCTAAATCTATGAAAGTGTTATTACGTTTTAGCCCGCGCGGGCCGTCGGCTTTGCCGCGCGGGCCGCAGAACATCATACTTAATCAAACTAACCTCAATTAACTTATCTGTTTCTCACACTCTAAGATAAGTTTAATAAACTCAAGGTTAAGTAAAAGTGTAGAACTATGACATAGCGTAAAGTAACAATGGCAAAAGATCTATGGATCTTCCATTGTGATCTATAGATCCGATAGAGTCGACTCCCACGATGACACTTTCGATCACTTGTTTTTGTTAAAGTGTAGGAATTTTATTTATAATCGCGGTAGAGGTCAAACTTATTTAACAGGGTTAATCTACATATAGTCACGCCTGTATGCCTTACGGGGTAGGCAGAACTTCAAGAGACTATAAATAGAGAATATAATGTATTTCGTACCGTTCTTTTTCTTAGAAATGTTAGGAAGTGAAGGAAGTACCTGCGTCGTTTTGATAAAGATCTTTACTTATTGTTACATGGTAATTTAAAGTTGTATAACATCCAACCATAGTGTACATCTCCTTTGTAGTTATAATTGTATAGGAACTTCGTAGTCACTAGTATTACTATGTTGTTATCTAATTTCCGTAACCACTTATTAGTATTCGTCCAGCACTGTGAACTACACTGTTTCTTACATACAAAATGTATGAATTTACGCCTCTGTAGTATACAACGTGTAACAGAAAGGGTATAGGTATGCATCGAGAAATGTGTGAATCTACCCATGATACTGAACAACTTTCCCTAAGGAACATAGGTCGAAATACGAAAAAAATGTTTTGACTTCCCTTACTATGCGCTATCAGCTGATGCATTTTGTATGGAAGGTCGTTTTTTTTTTTCGTATTTCGACCTATGTATATGTTCTTTAGGGAATGTTGTTCAGTTTCATGGGTAGATTCACACATTTCTCGATGCATATACCCTTTCTGTTACACGTTGTATAAGCTGAGCGTCATGAGAAAAGCTATTCTAAGAGTGCAGGAGTTTCAAGGGTTTTAGATAAAAAAAAACTGCTCCGCAATACGTTTTTACTTGTTTTTACAGTAGTACCGGGAAGAAAATCCGCTGGTACATTCTATGTTTTTATTGCTTCCAGTCCAGCACGACAATGCTTCTAGGTTTCTACTATTGAACTGTTTTAAGAAAATGCATTTACCGCCGGAAATGCCGCACGGCCCGCACGTGCCGCAGAACATCATTCAAGGAATGAAAAAGAGGTCATGCTTTTTATGTAATATTTAAAAAAAAAAACGTAGGTACAGGTTTTTAAGTATATCTACATCATTTCCAAAAATTATAGGAATCGGACTATGTTTACCGTATGAAAACCGTTATCGCCTTTTGTATGGAAAGGTACTTACTACAGATTGACACGTGGTAAACACTCCTCTTAACATGTCTGCAAGACCCTTTAGATTCTTTCTAATGAGTCGTTGCACACGGAAATGGCGCTAATTTTAAAAATCTTTCACATTTGAACACAGAAAAACTACAATAAAACTATTTTGATACTTTTACACAAAAAAACTATTTTGATATTTCCATACAAATAAAATAAAAGTATCAAAATAGTTTTATTGTAGTTATTTCTGTGTTTACATTTAAAGATTTTTAAAATTAGCGCCATTTCAGTGTGCAACGAACGACTCATTAGACAAACTCTAATCTCTAAGCTTATTCAATTTTCCCTGTTATGTCGTAAGCAATTCGAGTTATTAACGGGTTTGCTAGTTAACCTAACCAGTTAACTTTAAACCTATAAAGTGCCAAGTGAATGCTTATGGTTAAATACCATGTTTTGCAACCAGCTACTAGTATTTCGAATAACTTATGGGAAGTGTAGGTTTAGATTTTTCGATTAAAACCAGTGGATATTCCTTTTTTCTGACTATATCAAGGGCTGGCCGGCAAAAGCTTTTAAACTGGACTGGAGTCAAGAGCAAAAAATCCATTTAAAAAATAAAAGATATCAATAACGAACTAAAGACTAACTGAAAACTGACCTACACATAACCTACATAAGTACATCACGTTTATAACCATTATAATGCGCCATGAATAACTTATTTTATTACGAAAAGAAAAAATATCACGTTCCGTACCGCCGTCGTGCGACATGAGATGACATGCAAAAGTTTACGTAATTCAAATGATGTAACGGAACGCGTTTTGGCGCGAACCTGTACTTCCGGTGTCATGTCATGTCATGGCTGACCTCGACATTATAGGTGTGCTACATTTTTATTGCTGTAATGGTTGTAACAACAGTTATTGCAGAGACAATAAATTAAGATTTATTGGAGTATTTATTATTATTTGTTTTAAAAGAAAACCTTCTTATTTGAGAAAGTTACGTTACGTACTCAACCTGTTTTGAGGGTAATTCCAGATAGATCTGCATATTGCTAGAGTGACGGGTTGTCAGCCCATCGCCTAAATTACAATACTGAAACCCTCAGATCTCTTAGCTGATTTTTACAGCATGCCCGGGAGGAGATGCAGCTGGCACATTCTTTGTTTTTCTATCACTCCCAGTCCCGCATGGAATATATTTTTGGGTGAAAAATGTTTGGTTAATCGAGGGAGGGTTTTACATTCGCTTTAAATACCCGCAATTTGGTACGGAAGCCTCAGTGAGCGATTCCGACTCGCACTTGACCATTTTTTTATTTATTTAAGCTCGCTTATATTGGGATATTGGCGAAATCAGGGCTTTTATATTTTCTACTGAAGTAGCTCGTAGGTATCCATCTTATAAAAAAGAAAGAATAACTACTTATTACGTCTGTTGTTGTTGACCATGAACTGAACACCATGTTTATTTTATTCTTTTTAAATGCATATGTAACTTTTTTGATTTGAAAGATAAAAAAATACAACAATCATTAATTAAATGAGAATATACGTGCGTGCATTGTTTTAATTTATGTTTATTTTTTATAATATAAATGTACAACAATTAAAACAATTGAATTTTGTAAGTGATATACTGCTGGGTAACAAGTTAATTAATTTAGAGGTCAAAATTGCTTCACTCGTTTTTTTTATTAATGTGAGAAGTCATAGACAGGTCCAAGGTAATGAGACAAGCATAACCATACCATACTCAGGTTACTTAGGTACAGTGAAGAGTGATGATGTCCTGTCTTATTTATGAATTAATGGAAATATCCATTTCCCAAGTCATTTCAACACAATGTCTACGTTTAAGTTCAATGTCATATTATTCATCAGAAATGTACCTACTTATTTACTGCGGTGGCTCAGTGACCCAAAGTGGAGCCTGGAACCTCATTTATCACGTGGAACGAAACAGCTTTTAAAAGATTGTTGACGCTCTACCTAACCCGTAAAGGATATAGGCGTGGGAATTATGTAATATTATTTATTACTGGCCACCTTAGAACCAGTAAATGACTACAGAAATGCACGGTATCTGCTGAAATGAAAATTTCTCATGAAACTGAATTCAATTAGGATGTTGTCGCCCTGCCTACTGGGTACTTGACTGGGTAGCTTAAAAAATTCAAAACGTTTAAAATACTTAAAACTAATGGCTAAAAATATTGTGGATTTCATTCATCATTAAAAAAAAATGCACATTTAGATTTTAATAATCGAATTAAAAGTATATAAGTTAATAATTTGATTAGTCAATATTTACTAAAATGTGACGTCATAATTTACTATTTTCATACAAAAAAGCGTTTTTGACATTTCATAAAAAGTTGCTGATTTGACTAGTTGGAAATAGCCATAATTTTGCCACCTTGGCAGCAAGGATGAGTGAGCGAGTACCCTGTATTTCTGTACGAAAGTTGTGCACCTTGACACGACATAATGACAGGATATTATTGATGATATACGAGGTACATTTATATGATAGAGTCGATTGAATTATACTTGGAAATCGTGGAATAAAATCATTCAATACAACTAAAATCGTAGGTAGGGCAAGTACCTTTAATCAATAGGTACTCATACAATTTGTACATAACATAACCATTGGGAATTTTAAAAAAAAATAGTTCAAGTGCGAGTCGGACTCGCTCACCGAGGCTTCCGTACTAACTTGGGGGTATTTAAAGCTAATATAGAACCCTCCCTCCTCGAGCACCGAGACTTTTTGCACCCAAAAATATCAACTGGACTGGGCTAAAGGACAAACTTAAGTTTGCTGTTGTCCCCATACTAGATATAGGGAGACGACTATGAAAATAAGTTTGTAATCCTTTTTTTGTGATATTTGAACAAATTTACAGTTTTTAGATTTTTTCCTTTGATTGTGCTATTATCTAAATTTCATGATTGTAGGTCCACGGGAAGTACCCTGTAGGCTTTTGAATCTTGAGTCAAGTAAAAAAAAACCAACAAAAATTATCCTAAATGTAGGTACTAATTTTGTTATAAGTTTTTTTTTTTTTTTGGAAGAGACTGTTTCATGAAAACATAAACATTATATTTCAGGGTATTTGAGGATACATACAACCTTTTATCAAAGTCTGTACATGATACCTACATACATACATATGTTAACTACACATATCCTTAAATGTTATTTTATTATTAAAACACAAAGCTCTACTTACAAGCAAGTTTAATCCAGAGAGCGTGGTTATAAGTTCTTCATACAGAAACCTCTTTTCCAAAACAAGCACATGGGCACGATTAAAAAGAAACTGTTCTAAATTTAAATTAGGTAAACAAAACAGCTGATTTACGTCATTGATGATTAGTTTTAAAAAAAAAACTAAAAGAGCGCTCTCTCGTAATCTTTAATTCGTACTGGCCGGCTAGGCAGTATGTTTATCGTTTTAATGCCTTTGACATAACTTGAGGTGGTGGGTGCATCAAGATATTCCGAACGCAGTTGAAGTTATACTTTCGAATGTCACTGTTTACATTGACGTGTTTGTATGGAGTAGTATTGTACACATTTTACGAATTGAGTAATGTATATGAAATTGTGAGATTAACGCGAAAGCAGTTACAATTTAAGTAGTGTCTTGGTAGGAAGGTTAAAAGCTGTAGTTAGGTATTTTTGGCGTTTTTCTATTGACTGATTTACATTGCTGGTGATGTGTGAAAGTTTAAGAAATTATTCAATAGAAGACCGGACATGTATTTTGAAATAAATGTAAAGTCGTAACAAAAGTGAATGTTTATGTTTATTACTTACGTGATTCTCATATCAATAAGATCTTTACACGACTTTTTTAAAATACAAAATGTGGGAATCTCTTTTGGGAAAGATATTCATTAAGAGAATGTTAAAACAAGACAATAATATTTAATTTGATTGTTATTTTGGTTACAGAACAAGATTTAGTTGTAAAAGTTTCGACTATGTGAATTCTATGTAACCATAATAATTATATACCGGGTGTAAGGGACAGCGTCCCGCAAACTGATAGGGGTTGCTCAGTCAACGAAACTGAACAACTATCACCGGGAATTTTTTTCAGGAAATGAAAAAAAAAATCTTTTTCATACAAAGTGACCGCCTCGATCTGACAATTTGTATGGAATTGCAAATTTTTTTTTCATTTCCTAAAAAAAAATCCTGGTGGTAGTTGTTCAGTTTCGTTGACTGAGCAACCCCTATCAGTTTGCGGGACGCTGTCCCTTACACCCGGTATGTCGCAGGATTTTGATGAAATAGGTTTTTGACAAAATACTAGTCGTAATGCAGAGAATAGTTCAGTATTTTGTCAAAGTAAGTTGCAATTTTTTAAATAATAGGTGAACTATAATGAAGTTACTTAACTGATACTTAACCATATTATATTTTCTTTGACCCCGCGCTCCCACGAAGTAGATACAAACAATCTAATCTTGTTTTTTAGATACGTTTATGAGTACGTTGACGCTCTATCTACCCCGTAAGGGATACAGGCGTGACTGTGCGTATACCTAAGTTGCAAATTTTTAAATAGGTGAACTATAATGAAGTTACTTAACCCCACGCTCCCACGAGGTAGATAGATACAATCTAATTTTTGTTTTTTATTGGCATCATGGGAGCTATTTTCACTTGTGATATAAACCACAATGCGCATTAATCAGGCCACGAGAAAAGCGGTTATTTATAAACATATCAGTTTTGTCCTAGGTACCTATATTTTTTTAGGCATCAATCTTCTTATACTTATACTTCTACTTATACTTCCATGCTGGACTGGGAGTGAGAGAAAAACATAGAATGTGCCAGCTGCATCACCTCCCGGGCATGCTGTAAAAGTCAGCTAAGGGATTCGAGGGTTTCAGTATTGTAATCTAGGCGATGGGCTGACAACCTGTCACTACATCAATATACCGATCCATCTGGAATAACCCTCAAAATTTGTCAGACGTGGCTATGGACGTGGCGGAACGACCTACGTTAAGGTTGTTTACGCTCTGCCTACCCCATTAGGGATAAAGGCGTGATTATATGTATGTATGTATGTAATCTTCTTGACCGAATACCTAACGCTGAGATACGTCGCAAACACAAAAGTCCCTGATATCGGAAGGCGTGTTGACGAGGCAAAATGGCGATGGGCAGGACACGTGGTTAGACGAGGTGATGGCCGGTGGAGTAAAGTCCTTACGGAGTGAAACCCAGGACCTCCGGATCGAGAGCCCATGGCTCAGACCACTAGGCAGTTTCTTTCATAATAGAAAATGACAGGTATACACTTAAAAGTCGTGATTTTTGCAACTATGAATTGCCACTCTAGCCATTTTTATGGCCCCACATAGTAGCCACGGTGTGAATGTCTCATTTAGCAATTTGCCTGATTGCGTGTAGTGACTGTAGCGAGTAGCAAGGTGACGGCACTGGGTTATTAGTTTTATTGTCTGTATTGTCATCTAGATAACTGCATTTCTGCTTTTATTGGACCTTTGATGCACTGCCTACTCCGTAGCTAGCTACAACAACAACAGCTGCGCTGCGCGTGTTGGTCCAAAATGTATACTTACATTACTGTTTTATTATACGAATAAAGTTCACTATTCAAGTCTAAAACGTGAATTTTATAATTTCGATTCTGAACGCCTTCAAGAATGTGAATACTAATTTCACCGTGTCAGTCACTGGCTCGTTGGTCTAGGGTATGATTTTCGCTTAGGGTGCGAGAGGTCCCGGGTTCAAATCCCGGACGAGCCCAAATCCTTTTTGTTATGTTTTTTAGTTATTTCCGTATAGCTTTGGATATTTTAAGTAGGTATTATTTATTATATCGTTTTATTAATAAGCAAGCAGACATTGCCATCGCCATATATGGGAACTTTTCTCGATAACGACTCTTTGCGTATTGTTGTAGCTCTCCGCCTGGGCTGGGATGTTTGCCAACCACATAGATGCATCTGCGGGTCCATTGTGGAGGCTAACTAACAGTTATCACGTATCAGAGATCCCCACGACACCACGCCTGAACGACATTGTCCGAAGGGCCTTATTGTCCGCCAATATTCCATGCGTGCTGGAACCACCGGGACTTAGCCGTTCAGATGACAAAGACCTGACGGCCTAACATTGGTGCCGTGGCAGAAAGGGAAGTACCTACTGTGTGACGCCACGTGCCGTAAATAGACCAAACCCTGGTAAATAGAGTACCTACCTACAGATGTAAATACTGAAACAATTTTTTGCCGACTGTACACAAAAAAAGTCACACATCATTTTGTAGACACAATTTGATGACCCAAGTCATTTAAAAGTCAAATATTATTAGATAATGCGGAAGTGAGATGGTTTTTTAATGAGTAGGCATTTTTATTTTGGATTTTTGGTGCAAATTAGTCAATGAATAAGATTAGAGTGTCCTTGTGAAGTGTTCCAGATTTTTGATAGTCATTAATGATATAAAAAATATTTGACATGGTTTTGTTAAATAGAATGACAGCGCTAATAGTGTTTAGTGCTGCTATCTTGTATAGCGAGGTGTCTAAAGCAGTGGTCTTCAACCTTTTTGACCCCCACGGGCCAAATTTCCTTAAAAAAAATTTTGGCGGGCCGCAATTTAACAAAAAAATATATTTACCAATAAAATATATTTATAATTATTTAAAAATTATATTATAACACAACACTTTTAAAATTTGTTTACTTGTTACCAACAAATTAACATCCATCCGATCCATCCAACAAATATCCAAACTTTATCCAAACTATCGAATTTTACAATTTGTAGGATTTTAGTGTAGAATGAAATTCATAACTATTAGCGATATCGATGCAAAGAGAGTCAGAGAGAAGGTACTAGACTAGACTGAAAGGTTTTTAAATTTCAAAAATTCATATGACTTAAATAAAATTTGTTAGTTAAAAGTTTTGCCGCCTGACCCGCCGGGCCGCAAGCAAAGGCTCCACGGGCCGCATGCGGCCCGCGGGCCGCGGGTTGAAGACCCCTGGTCTAAAGCCTGCTACACATACACACCGCCCGCCGGCATGCCGGCGGCCCAGTGTGTAGCAGGCTTAGTAGTGGACTTTCTTGGCAAGGGCATTTTTTTAGCAATCATGTAGGTAGTAGGTAGGTACGCCTGTCAATTTTCAATGAGCAAAAATGTACCTATCCTACGTTGCTAAGTTGTTTTAAGACGGCGCTTTAAAAGTGGTTGCAAACAAAAACTATCATATGCGTATTTTAACAAATTATTTTTAAAAAGATACTTCTTTATATCCATTTTCAGGGAAATCTAAGAAAAAAACTTTTTTTTTACTTGGAATGGGTTAGCTCTTGACTCTAGACACAAAGGTCAGCGATGACTGTGACATAGTCGACGATGGAGCGAGCTAACCCAGAAGGCGCCTGTTAAGGCACTGGTAGTCTCACGCACCGACGGAACAGAGCTAGCTGTATGGCGCCGGACTCCGGTGGTCGTGTGGTCTGGCTCGCAGGCGGCCCCTTGCGGAGCCTACCACCGCTTTGTTGGGATCATTCAGCTTAGACTTATTCACAGGCAAGCCTGTGTTGCCGTTGCCCGGGGTGGACCACTCGGAGGTAGATCCCATCCCACCCCAAAACTTTTTAATTTTGATAAAAATAAAAATAACTACAATAATATAATAAAAATCTTTATTCTATCTATTCTACATTACACTAAAACTAAAATTACACTAAAACTACGAAAGGAAATTCTAAATCAACCGAAAAACATTGTGTATGGCTCTTCCCCAGTAGTATTGTTAAACAGTTTCATAAATTTGGGAAATTTTAACAGAAAATGACAAGAAATTATTATTAAAAGAGCTTTCAGCTCAAATATCTTCAACATAATAATCTAGTAATCTTTAGTTTTATTAAACTAATTTAAATTTATTTTTGTTCATTCGTGGACTATTTAGCAGAACTACTGGGAATCTTTGACTACTTATATACTGGACATGAAATAATCATCAGCCGGACAAGGATCATTAGCATCAAGCGGTTTATATCTATAGATCTTCCCTTTAGTTCCAATGATTAAATTATTTCTGTGGTCAAAAGCCATCCCTGTGATTTTGAACCCTAGTTGACCAATTCTCGTTGGCAAAATATTTCTTGTCGTTAATTTGTATAGAGATCCTTTAACAGCAACAATAGCTTCGTCTAGATTGTTCAATTGTAAGATATATTTCAGTTCTCTCGTGAAACCTTTGTACTGTATGGGTTCAAAGAGATCGAAAGAGAAGAAATAGAGTCTTCCATCGATATATTCGTAATAAGCATTCCCTTTGGTGTCCAACACAAAGTTGTACGCCTTTGGTATCCTATCGTACCTCTTAACAGCTGCTGAGCCGTTCATAAATCTAAATATTTCTCTATTAGCTCCAGTCGTAATATACATTTGATTATCTGTTTTGTCGATGAATATATTTCTAACATCGTCGTCTCCTATCGGTCTTTCAGCAGAGATGTCATTTCTTGAATAATCGTAGACAACTATACCTTGATTTGTACCAACGTAAATTATGTTATTTGCCACATCAATGCCAACACATTGTCCTACGAGATCGTCTGAAACTGGCAATTCCTTGATGCCAAGTGAACCGTGTTTTAGCAAATGAATTCCTTTGGTGTAGTTTCTTTTGTGTAGAATGAAGAAGATGTGTTCTGTTCTCGGATCGACCACTATACCAGTGGGATATCCGTCGATTGTGGCAATCAGCTGTCTCTTGTAGAACTCGCTTCCAATTTTGATCCGTTCGCATTTCTCCGCATGGTATATATTGAATAGGATGAAAAGAACAGGAAGAATTGTGGCGAAACTGCTTGTTAAACTCTGCATTTTGATTTCATGACAACGTTGCTGGAAAAATTTGGATAAATTAGTTGAAGAATAGAAAAAAAAAACATGAAGCTTCCCTATGATATATGACTAAACAAAATCAATATTTACTCGGATGGTAGAAACTGTTAATTGTAACGATAATCAAAATATATTTCTCAAACCAAAGAGATGATTTGGGAACCTTGGGCAGAGCACTATCAGCTGTGTTTCTCTTTCACTTCTTCACAAACCTGTACTTTCTTCAGTTATAAGTTTCACAAGCACTCACTGATCCTTCCTATTTTCTATTTCTTTCTTTTAATAAATTTTAGGATTGAGAAAGGGTTTCGTACCTTCTGTAGTGATGTGATCGGCTCACTTAACTCAAATGGTGTTTTGCATTTGGTTAAAGCATTTATAAAACATACGGAGTGATGGATATTATGACATTGGTGTTTATAAACAGAATTGTTTTGAGTCTAGTCGTATGTTTACAGGCTGATAGTAAAAGAATTTGTATATAGCACTATTACAAATTTTATATGGCTTATTATTTCTGCTTCTAGTCCGAATAGAGAAATTGACTTGTCTCGCAGCTGGACTAGGAGCGATAAAAATGTACCTATCAGATCCATCTCTTCACCTACACCTACTGTAAAAGAAAGAATGGGATGGAATCATCAAACATATCTCAAATTTATAGTCGGTATCAAATTTATGAACAAATCGACTACACAAATAAACAAATAAGGATTGATTGTGAATCTGTGTCCTCTCATGGGGTTTGATCGAATCCTCATCCTTCAAATCTAGAACCGAAGGTTCAGAGCGCTAGATCTCAGAATTATTTAAAAGTAGGTTAGTAAAATTAGAGCATCCTTTATTCTAATGTAGAAAGGGCGCCGACGTAATTCTTCTATTGTGTGAATGTGAACGAAAGTGACCGAACCTAGCCTTAGTCCAAACAATGATCTATGATGGCTATGGTTTGTTGTGAGTTGATGTACCGTTCATTGTGCATGTGGATTTCACGTTCATACTACAGTTTTGATTTAAGCGTATGAAGGACGGAAGTACGTGCTTATTTTTCATAATCATTACCCTTCCTGTCTTCACTAGTTGAAGATTGAAATATTATCAGCCAGGATTAAAATGGTAAGTTAAAGTTTAGTTATATTCTGTCATTTTACGTTTACTTAAAAAATATATAGTGTGAGTACCTAATACACTTCATGTGGAATCGAATCACATATATATTTTCAGCATTTTTTTTAAATACTTGGTTTTGGACAACCGTTATGTTTGTTTTGTATTGTATGACATATTTGATTCTGGGTTAGCCAACATAACAGTCACTGGGTTATTTGAATACATTGTGTAGGTATGTTGTTTTTATTATAGGTACTTTCATTTAAAATGTTATGACTTATGCATAATGGATGATAGAAGGGTAATTTCGCATATTTTAATAGATGAATGAAACATTCCATTAGATATTAATAAATATTTATATTAAACCAATAAATCAGCACTCATTTGAACTGTAAAGATAAATGATACCATTCGATGAGAGGAAAATGTCACTCCCATCAAATGTAATGCCTGAAGGTACAAAATCTAGATTCATGAGCTTCTTTGGAATCAAATTGTCGGGTCTCATATGATATAAACCATCGTTTGCCGCTAAAATTACTCTGTCAGCATTGTCCACTGCCACAGCCCTGGCAGTATTCTTACCGATACCAGCAAACTCAATAGGGTCATGGAAGTCCTTCAACAATACTTTAACATATTTTGAATCACATTCGTAATATATGTTGTCCCTTGAATCAACAGCTAGAATGAAAGCACAAGGCACATGATCAATCTTTGTCTTCTCGTTTTTATCTAAATCAAACATATATACCTCGTTTTCAGGGAAAACGACGATGTATAAAACGTTTTTGTGTGACGGTTTGAATATTTGTACGACATCTTCGTCTTTTAGGCTCAAAAAGCTTGCCATATTAGTTTCATTTAGTATGTTCAATCCATCATCACTGGCTATGTATACTTTCCCAGTTTTACGATCAACAGCAGCTGCTTGTCCATTCACATTATCAATTTTGATTGGTTCGCCATTTCTTAGCACATATTGGTCCATTTTGGTTTGTTCTTCATCGTTTTGCAAGGAATTGAGGTCAATCAGTGTGAAGAAGAGGTCTCCCTTGACAGGGTTGTAGGCCAGGTTGGTAGGGAGGCCCTTGATCATCAGGAGAGAGGTTCTGGAGTATGGCCGACCATCGAACTTGTAGGAGCAGTTGGCAGCTGCTGCAGCTGATGATATGAAGAGGAATAGAAGATATGGCAACATTTTCCTGGAACAACAGTTTAAATTGAATTTAGTCTATTTTAAAGCAGTAGGTAAAAAAGGTTACGTAGATCAATGCCCTTGATGCCAAAACAAAAAAGGAAAAGATAATCTTTAATAAACACGTGATATTAAAAAAAACTAATTTATTACTGTTGATAAATGAGTTAGTTGTTAAAATGATCTTAATTAAAACAAAATCAATGTTCTTTTCGAGCTAAAAATATATAAAAATATAGGGATGTATGTATAACTTTTCCTAATATTCATAGAAATAACAATTTTATACTTAAAAAAAAAAACAATATTTTACAATTCCACCTGAGCAATAAATGGGAAAATCCTGCTTGTCTTTTATACAATTAAATAAAGGGAGTAAATATTTCTCTAGGTACTTACACGGTTTTCTAATATTCCACAGATATTTTCAAATGTACTTGTTTCCTTGGATTTAGGGCACTAAATAATAGTCTTGGGTCGAAACAAGACCTTAATATCACTAGTTCAACACCCTTTTATCTAACTAGGCCGTTGTCTATCGTCAATTTAAAATATAAATAAGTCTATAAAATTAACACATAATTATGTATTTTATATAGTTAACTAGGTGAATGTGCTGGATGCCAGCATGAACTAGTAAAAATGTTAGGGTTACGTCTAAATAAGCAAATATATAACTTGCTAGGTAGGAAGGAAGTGTGAGGAAAAGTATCCATTCTACAGTTATTGAACGATACTTGTTTCATTGTAGAGTATTATGTATTGTATACCTATATAGCGTAAATAACACATCTTTATTCGTATTATATTAGTTTGACGGCTAAATGGTCCAACTAAAATACGAATGTTATTAAGGTGATTCCTACCGGCAAATGGTTGCTTTTAAAAGGATATTCCTCCTAAACGAATCAATGGAAAAATCTAAAAAAAAATATACATCTAAGAAATTAGTTCATGGTCTACAATCTCAACGTTTGAAAATATTCTAGTTCATATATAAGTATGCTAAAAAAAATCTAAAAGGAAAGCTTTTTTTATCCGTAAATTTGATATTCCTTCTAAACTATTAGCAGCGCTTTCACGGTTCCTTCGGGAAAATATTCGTATTATGATTATCTAAAATTGGGACGTTGTATTTTTTAATCGGAGGCTTAGTTTTTATGGAATTAGCTTTTTTTGTGCATTTTGCGCACATTTTTGACGCGGCCACGGACGTAACCACCTCGCCGTAGCGCGCGCTGAATTTGAACTATATTCTAAGGCATTACGGGCGATGGTTGCATGTCTTGAAATCAACCGTCTTATTTGCCGTGGGGTTACGCCTTAAATGTATCATACCTACATGACACACATCTCATAACTATGAACTAAAAACTTTTAGTAAATAGTGTACTTATAAAATACTAAGTAAAATTAGTAGTAGTAGTCGCTATACCCAGTTTAATTCATATAATAAAAGCTTTTAAAAAAACCTAATTTTAATTTTGGGACGACGGCAATTTTTTTTTAGTTATTAGATATTATATTTTTACAAACGTATAACAATTTTAAATAGAAAGGTACTTACCATTTTGTTTGAATAAGGTTTGAATGGACAATTAAAATATGTGTCATATTCTATTATATTGTACTTAGTTGAGGTACTAAAGCTATTTTCAGCATTCAAACAATGGAAACTCGTTCAGTTTATACATTTCATTGGCTTCACGCGATGTCCAACGAAGATAGCGTAACGTACGGTCGACGGCACGGTTTGCTATACATACTATGGCCAAAGAAAATATAATATTAGCTAACGCTCTATGGCACAGTCTAGAATACATACATACATACAAAAAATCACGCCTTTATCCCTAACGGGGTAGGCAGAGCAAGAATTTTTAGATATTTTTCTACGGTTGAAGAAAATCAGTCGCCCAGTTTATTTGTTTCCGGAATTTTGTATAGAAATCCCACATCACCGCACGTATCTCAATTGTATCTTTCTATGTATTGAATAACACTTAAATGCCTATGCAAATCATAGCTTTGTGTGGTTATTGAGCATTTAATGATAGAGCCTTCTATTGGATTTGTGATTTGAACAAGTTCTATGTAACAGGATTACTCGTATAATAAGTCTGTCTGTACTGCCATCCTTTTCTTTTGCTTTGCTCAAGACGGAAAATGACAGATAGGGGGGGGTCATGTACCCAAAAAATTGGTGGATTAAAATTTGGGCTGATTATGAATGATGATGATATAAAAGTCAGTCAGGTCAGAGTTCAATTCATCTTCATCTCCCTAGCCTTACGCCTTCTCTCATAGGGTCGGCTACCTAACATAGGGGATTGAACGAGGGTACTGGTTTTTACACAAAGGGACTGCCATCTGACCTCCGCAACCCAGAAGGGAAACCAGGCGCAATCCTAGATTAGGAGTTTTCAAGCCGCCAATGCTTAGCACTGGCCTCTGTCATGGCTTAACGACTAATATCTACGGTATTAAACTATATTAACCGGGACCAACGGCTTAGCGTGCCTTCCGAAGCACGGAAAAAGCGCCGAATAAACGTACACATAAAATTCGAAAACCGAAAAACACATTAGTACGTGGTGGGATTCGAACCACGACCTCCCGCTCAGGAAGCAGCGGCCCTGTCCACTACACCATCGGGCTCTTTAGGTCAGAGTTCAATTGATATGAAAAATGTGTTTGTTTCAGATTCCGTTTATCGTAGTCATCTCCATCGGGCTCACCATCGGGCTCTTTAGGTCAGAGTTCAATTGATATGAAAAATGTGTTTGTTTCAGATTCCGTTTATCGTAGTCATCTCTATTCTACATTTTACTCAATCTAAACACATTCAGAAACTAGACGACGGACAAAATGGGACGATATTCAAAGAAGATCAAATAGTATTCTCAACTACCTCTAACATTACCAAGATATTGGTCCCAGTTGACGGAAAATACATACAATCCAATGATATTCCTTCGATATTCTTCACAGTATCTGATACAAAACTTGAAGGGGGTAGTTGCATATATGTTCTTGAAGGTTTTGCTGCGTATGAAGTCTTGGAAGGAGGAAGGGATTCCACATCGGACTACGGAGTTGATAAAACAGTATATTTTGGCGCTAAAGACGGAATATACAAGTATGATTCAGACTCTCTGTCAGCTAAAAGATATGGAGTCTTTAAAGACGATATTATACAATTACAAAAACTTAATGGTACTGAAGCTTTTTATATACTTACTTCAGATAAGAAAGTGTACAAAATAGACGATGGTGGAAGAAATAGAACGAGGGTATCATCAATAATTTGTGCAATAGAATTTGTATTAGATACATCTAATAATTTATATTACTTATCTTGCGATGATTATTTACCTCATATAATTTTGTCTAATGGTTCAATAACATATCTTATATCACAGGTTGAAGACGAAATACGTGATATACA
Source organism: Scrobipalpa atriplicella (assembly GCA_029255725.1). Lineage (NCBI taxonomy): Eukaryota > Metazoa > Arthropoda > Insecta > Lepidoptera > Gelechiidae > Scrobipalpa > Scrobipalpa atriplicella. The sequence continues at coordinate 17,798 of JARACY010002971.1, read as the reverse complement.
ATTGTTGCGTCCTGCATTCGTCATGGAAGAATGCATACCATTTTTCGGAGATGGATTTTTATATATTCTGTATTCCAATGGAACATATGTGAAAAAAGACTTTTATATAACAGAAAGACCTTCGGCATTTAGCGTAGATGCTGCTTTATATTTCGTAGCAGCTGTGAACGGAAAGATATATGAATTTAATGTAATGGAAGTATTATTGAAATCTATGTTTGGTATGATCACCCAGTGGCCTAGGGATATCAGTAATATTGTTCTCTCAATGATGGAAACTCAAAAGAGTACATTCTACAGTTACTATGTATAAATCAATGCATATTGTATACCTATTGGAATTTTGTTGATAGTAGTTTCGCTAGTTTGTTGATATACCTACATGTAAAAAGTGTTTGATCCATTTCTAGCTAAGGGGCTTCTTAGGCTCGTATTTAAAAAGCAATCTCAAGATTGAGACTTGAGAGCAATATTAAGTGCGGATTTGACAGGTAATTTTGTATTGGAATGACATTTCTGATATGAACTCAAACTCGCTGTCACTCTTGAGAGCTGATTATAAATATGGGCTTTAGTCACTTTGTGATTTATAATTTTGACATAATAAATTAGTTTTAAGTGTGTTATTTGTTAATGTGTTGATGGTGTCGATTCAGAGCATTATTTGTAATCTTCGTGATAAAATTACCATGGTTGTATCGTGTTTATTTACTACGGTAGCTTAAACAACGTAAGAATTATAATAGAATATAAAATATATTTTTATGTATTACTAATATAAAACATAAAACAATTTCTTATAAGAAACAATGAGATACAGACCTACAAGGGTTTGACAATATTACCTACAGTAAAAGAGAAAACGCTGACGCCCACGCAAAAGAAGTATTATGACGCTCGCATCGCAAAAACGACTGTCGTTAAACTGTCGCAACTTCTAGTTAGTGCTGTCGCTATCGCTAAGAAGATGAGTCACCTAGTAGTAGGAATATCATTTTCAGCTTGTTTCCATTTTTCTGTTCTCAATAATATTTTCCATAAATCATAGCATAAAATCCACCACCGACCACAAAAAACCCCAAGATCAGGCTTAACACGTTGATAAATCTGAAAATAAGGAATTTAATTGTGTAAAAATATACCTACCTGTACATAATATTTTGGTGAAATTTTAATATTGTTTTCCAATAATGATAATGAATGACATTTGGGTATCCTGGTTGACCAAGGCAAATTTATTATTTCCTTTTTTCTTAATACAAGGTGTAAAAAAAGTACCACGTTCCTTTAAACCACGTAATGTATTAGTGATATACAACACATACCACATATTAAATAAATGAAATAAAAAAGTTTCATTTTTTTTTTAAATTCATAAATCAGAAACCTAGGCCAAACGCGCGCGGTGCGGCGGCGGCGGCGCGGCGGCAGAGAAACTATGACAATCGCCGATCGTAATGTGCGTGACTACAGTTAGCTTACTTGTTTCTGTAAATCTCAATATTTTTATTTATTTTATTTAATGTGTTGTTTGTGATGTATATCACAAATACGTTACGTGGTTTAAAGGAACGTAGTACTTTTGTTTTACTTTCTTTATATAAAATAATAAACCAAGTGTGTTTGAAAAAAACCTAAAAAATATGTACCTTCTGAAACAGCTAACTCTATCATTATACGTGATAAATACATCTATGATTGGCGGAAAAATAAAAGTAATAACTCCTAAAAACACGTTTCCGATCTGCAAAATGAAAACATCGTTTTTAAATCAGCTATATGTAGGTATTACAATGATACCTACTACCGGTGGTGAATCAGCCTGCAACTGTCCTAACCAAGCTGAGGAAAATCAGTCATCAATTGGCGTCCCCCGCGTGGGATTCGAACCCACGACATCAAGAACGGAAGCCTGATAGATAGCGCTGCTCTATGTGATATATTCCAGGAGTATTTATAACTTTTTCAAGAGTTTATAGACCACATAGACAGAGGATATCAGTTTCACATATTGTTGTAAAGTTGAAGTCGATGAGTTTTTTAACGAGTTTAAGACACATTCATTCAATTAAATTTATAAATTGAATGAATGTGTCTGAATGATCTTGTGCTTATTAAACCGCTTTATAGCATTACTTTTATGTCCACTTATATTCTGTGAAGAGATGTCACATACAAGTTATACATAGTTCATTTCAAAATATAAAATACAGTGTCAAAGTAATTAATAAAAAATACATAAAATATTTATTTAGTCCAAAAGACAGCCTCGAATCGCACCCGGCGGAAAAGTGCCCATCACGCTGGGGCAGCGTTAGAGTCTGTGCGAAAAGAGAACAGGCATAGAATCGGAGGGCGCACATTTGTATTAATTAACCCACGGCTGGTTGCGTGGGGTTTATGCCTAGGTCTTTGACCTAAAACTTCCGAAATTTAATGTAGAAGGTTACTGTTAAAGACTTGGGCATAATCCTCACACGACCAAGCGACAGTTAATTAAATACAAATGCGCGCCCTCAAATTCCATGCCTGTTCTCTTTTCGCACAGACTCGTACCTCGCTGTATTGCCAGCAGCGAGATGTGTTGCGGTGCGGGAAAAACCACAATTTTTCCTCATCCTTCGTCCTAACTCCCTGACAATGCCCCATTCAATGGATACATCCAAAGGTATAAATTATCTAATTACTTACCAAACTAATAAAGGTTCTGATATCAGGAAACGCTACCGAGATGACCGTGATAATTATCACCAACCTTTACTTAAGGTACCGCAAAGTGCGAAAGTGCGAGTTTCTCGTGCTTCTTCATTATTGTGATATATTTTTATTTTATTTGCTTTTGTGACATTGATATAATTTTTCCAAAGAAAATTACAAATAATAGACTCGCTTTTTTCTTTGGAAAATTATATCAATGTCACAAAAGCAAATAAAATAAAAATATATCACAATAATGAAGAAGCACGAGAAACTCGCACTTTCGCACTTTGCGGTACCTTAAGTAAAGGTTGGTAACGATTTATCATGGTCATTTATTTAGTTTCAGATCCATCATGTAATGCGTGATATAATAATAATAATAATGCACTGATAGCACTAGAAAACTAAGCTAGAAAAAATAATTTAAATTCTCACCGTTTAATCCTCTTCTTTTGATACCGCCAAATGATTTTAAAAGGGATCCAAAAATGTAATGAAAATGTAAGAGACAACACAAGGACAAACATAACGTAGAGTACCATAGTACCCCTGCAAAGAAAAATGATACCAATTTAAATATACATACATACATACATACATAAATCACGCCTTTATCCCTAATGGGGTAGGCAGAGCAAAAACGACCTAAACATTAGGTTGTTCCGCCACGTTTGACAAGTTTCGAGGGCTAATACAGATGATGATTATGTATACTGCTATAGTGACGGGTTGTCAGCTCATCGCCTAAATTGCAATACACTGAAACCCTCGATTCCCTTAGCTGATTTTTACAACATGCCCGGGAGGAGATGCAGCTGGCACATTCTATGTTTTTCTATCACTCCCAGTCCAGCATGGAAGTAATTTAAATATAAGTTTTTTAAACAACAGTTTTAATAGACATGTGCGCCGATCGGCGTGGCGCACGCCGCCGGTGAATTTAGCCACGCCGCCGCCGCCGCCGATGTTTCTATCGGCGTCATCGGCGTCAAAATTTAAATGATATTCTAGATCAAATTACGCACTTCAGTCAACAAAAATTGTATTCCAACATCTGTATTGATAATATTGACTCCAAAGTTCTCACTCTGGGTATCAGTTGGTATGGCAGCAGGTGCCGGTTCGGTTGCCCCTTCTACTACGCTAGTACCTAGCTAGCTAGTCGTCTATTTCTTTGGGAAGTCATTTGAACATTCAAAAGTCGAAAAGTGTTGTCTCATTTGAATTTTTAGTAGTTATCAAACGATTTTCTACAAGGTTGTGTGTCAGTGACATGCTATATTTAGTTATTTAAGTTTCTGCCCGTCCCATTGGACATAAATGGGCATAAACGGGTTTTTACCCTTTTTGCCGGGTTTTAACTCAGTTTGGCAGATTGGGTTTTAATTTAACCCACCGCCCATCTATACTACCTCTACAAGTAGAATGAAAACGAGCGCAATCCGCGAGAGCAAATATGTCGCCGGGTCCGGGTGAACGACCGCAAGGTCATTCGCCCCTCTGGCGTGGCAACGGCGGTCATTCACCTCATTGCGCCGCGCCTTTATTTTGTAGTCAATTTCGTAGTTGAGGTTATTTTACGTTTTTTTTTGTGAATTCAAGCTTTATATGAATGCGTAAACTCACACAGTCATCGGTAGATGCATAATGATTGGACTTATACAATCTTTTCCCCACTTCCAGTAGCCAAAGAAACCAGCCAACGTGCAGGATATTATTACTATTGGTATCGCTGAAAAAATAAAGAATCGTTTTGTATATTCTGCACATTAATCTGCAATAAGTGGCATAATATCGTATCGGAGACCTCGACTCAAGAATCCAGGCCTTGGATTTTCGAGCTGATGCATGGATTGCAGAGGGTTGGAGATTTAAGTATCGTGTGACTTTTTTTGCTACAATATTTAAGCTTTATATGACTTATCTGTTACCACTGAACTACTATTATACTAGCGTATATGGAACAGCCATCACGAACATACGACATGTCCCCAAAATTCAATAAGGCGTTCGCACGAATTTCATCCGTATTTAATTTTAAAGGGTTTATATTGACGTAGTTACTTATGGAAACTTATTCTTTTTATATTAATACCCAGTGCGACATGTTTATAACTTTTTAACTCTTTTTTATTAAAAAATCGAGTCAGACCACTAGTATGAATATGAGTGCATGCACACAGATTAAATGGGACATAAAGTGCTTGGGTGATGTCTGCTCCATACATTAGCTCAGTCTTTATAGATTAGATAGAGAGAGAGTTAATTACCAAACCACGCAACCGCAGGAAATAACTGAGGCCTGGTCATATTGTTCTCAATGGGCAAGGCCAGGGTAATGCTGTCTATGCTGTAGATGAAAATACCAGTGAACCCAAATAACCCCTGGAAGTTGTTCCAAATAGCTCGTTCTTTGATATGTGGAAGCCCAGGTATATTGTAGCAGAGCGCTATGACGACGCAAAGTACTGGAAAATAAAAATTGGGTACTTGAATGGGTAGCTTAAAAAATTCAAAACGTTTATACTTAAAACTAATGGCTAAAAATATTGTGGATTTCATTCATCATAAAAAAAAATGCACATTTAGATTTTAATAATCGAATTAAAAGTATATAAGTTATTGATTTGATTAGTCAATATTTTCTAAAATGTGACGTCATAATTTACTATTTTCATACAAAAAAGTGTTTTTGACATTTCATAAAAAGTTGCTGATTTGACTAGTTGGAAAGTAGCCAATTGCCAGAGTATTATGGCGTCGACTCTAGCTAGTTGAGCCCTCCGGAGCATGGAATCAGTTTTTTTGGCAGACAATCTGGTGGATTCAGCCTGCATTGTTCTAACCGAACTGGGTGGGTCTGGTCTTACCGATAAAAACGTCACCAGCAATGGATAAGCGCGCCAAAATCTTCAATCTTTTTATGGCACACAACAGAATCAGTGGCAGGGCAACTATCAGGATGTATATTCTGATACTGAGTTTTGTGATGACAAACGCTTCTACTACCTGAAAATAATAATCCAATATATCCTTTTTTTATTGATAGTGGGTTTGTTTTTACTCTAGTCTAGCAACAGTCTAGGTCCGGGCCGATAGACACGGAGTCGACGGTTGAGCGAGCGCAATCCTTCAGAAGATGCCTAGCCGTTCACTCTGACTTTGTAGAAGATTGTTGAAGATTGTGGTTATGCATTCGGAATTTGGAAACAGACGCAGGCAGGCAGGCAGGTAGTGAAGCATGTGTATTTTGACCCACAATTGTTTTTGTGCGTAACAACCTGACCACTTGGCAAAAGCCTATTCTAGGATTGGGTCTGGTTTCTGGTTTCCTTTCTGGGTTGTGGAGGTCAGATCAGATCGCAGTCGCTCTATGTAAAAGTCAGTCAGTACCCTCGTTAAATCCCCTAGATTAGGTAGCCGACTCCGGGTAATACGGGAAAAGGCTAGGGAGATAATGATGGTGATCAGGATAACCCCTAATAAACCTTTCGATTTAGGGGTGCTTAGAGCGTGGTGATTTGTTCCATTTGCTTATTTAATTGCATTCTTTCTTTCTTTCTTTCAAATATAATTTTGTGTCACCGTGATGCAAGCAGAAACTTACCTTTCCCAGTGTCATTCCCGTCATAATCTGGTAAACATTGCAAGAGCTACACAACTCTACAATTAGAAAAACATCTGTCGTGTATCTGGAAAAGAAATTTTGAGTTAACTTGGATGCTTTATTACTTTTTGTTAAGCCGATGTCGCCAGCTGTAGCTGGGTAGGTTACATAATTTTTCTTAAACATGCGCGAAAATATTGTCTTTATTTTTGAATAAAGAACACGCGAAGTATCATATTTACGTAGACTGAAAAACCAAAATCACTTCCCGGCGCGTTTTTTGAATTTGGAACGAAGAGCGCGCCTGCAATGTTGTATGAAACGGCGTGCTGTTTGAATTTAGAACTCTTTCATCTATCGTACACATTGCGTTCTCGTGGCTGTATAGCCACAGATGCGTTTACCTTTCGGACCAAACTGTTAAATAAAAAAATAAATTGGCGGTAAAGCGGAGTTCGTTGTTAATTATTTTGTTAATAAATAACATTTTCGTTCAATAATTGTCCTAACATGAGCAATGTAACTTTTAATATTAATTAAATTTATTATGTAAATTTTTTATTTCCTTGCATTTTTTTAAGAAAAGCACTATATATGCCTCGGCCGAAATGGCAATTGCCTGTCTCGTATCATTGAAGTCCTCGCCTGCGGAGGAGGAAAACTGCCTTTTTCTCCCGCTAGGTGTCGCATGGGCGACTGTACCTTGAGAACTGTCAAATGAGGAGGAAAACTGCCTTTTTCTCCCGCTAGGTGTCGCATGGGCGACTGTACCTTGAGAACTGTCAAATTGTACCAACTTTTGTAAACAAATTGAATATTTTTAGAATATTATCGGTAAATGCCACAATGCAGTGCATTTAATTGCAAAAATAGGGGAATTCATTTGTTTCCCAAAGATTACAAATAAAGAAAACAGAGAGAGACAGTGGGAAAAAAAATTACGTATTAAAAACTTCAATGCAAGTGATGCAAGTTGAATGTGTTCAGCGCATTACAAAGAAAGTGATTATATTGAGAAAAATATCGTTTATGTTAAAAAAACTGATAAAATCGCAATACACATGTGACATTGACACGAAATAAGGTACAGTCGCCCAGAGCGCCATCTGTATTTAGCTTTTAGTTTGGCTCCTCATTGTACCAACTTTTGTAAACAAATTGAATATTTTTAGAATATTATCAGTAAATGCCACAATGCAGTGCATTTACTTGCAAAAATAGGGGAATTCATTTGTTTTCCAAAGATTACAAGTAAAGAAAACAGTGAGAGACAGTGGGAAAAAAAATTACGTATTAAAAACTTCAATGCAAGTGATGCAAGTTGAATGTGTTCAGCGCATTACAAAGAAAGTGATTATATTGAAAAAAATATCGTTTATGTTAAAAAAACTGATAAAATCGCAATACACATGTGACATTGACACGAAATAAGGTACAGTCGCCCAGGGCGCCATCTGTATTTAGCTTTTAGTTTGGCTCCTCTCGCTGCCTTTGCAATAATGTTACCTGAAACACCTTCTATATTTCCTCAGGCACTTCGGTCCTTTCGCCACGGCTGCTTCCATCAGGTCAGGGTAAGTCATCTTTGCTATCCTCATGCGATGGTATGTCCGTTGGGCCGTTTTCACTAGCATCTAAAACAATGTTTACAATTGGGTACTTGACTGGGTAGCTTAAAAAATTCAAAACGTTTATACTTAAAACTGATGGCTAAAAATATTGTGGATTTCATTCATCATTTAAAAAAAAATGCACATTTCGATTTTAATAATCGAATTAAAAGTATATAAGTTATTGATTTGATTAGTCAGTATTTACTAAAATGTGACGTCATAATTTACAATTTTCATACAAAAAAGCGTTTTTGACATTTCATAAAAAGTTGCTGATTTGACTAGTTGGAAAGTAGCCAATTACAATCTTTTGATATTTTCGGTTGATTTTACCGTCACCACAATAATAAAATGTATTTGCGACTTTTGACTGTTTCCGACAACAAAATAGCTGACCACGTACAAACTGTCTACATAATAAGCATCTTTTTAGGGTTCCGTACCCAAATGGAAAAAATGGGACCCTATTACTGAGACTTCGGCTGTCCGTCCGTCTGTCTGTCTGTCCGTTTGTCACCAGGCTGTATCTCATGAACCTTGATAGCTAGGCAGTTGTAATTTTCAATGATGATGTATTGCTGCTATAACAACAAATACTAAAAATAGAATTATATAAATATTTAAGCGGGGCTTGCTTTCATACAATAGGTAAACGTGATTTTTTTGCCGTTTCTTAAACGCTTGAAATATTCACAGAACATTGAGTTGTATAATTACCTACTTTGAAAATAAATATTAATAACGGTTACTGATAACAAAAGGTTAAATATACTGTTTAATATTGTAAAGATTATGGTACGGAACCTTTCGTGTGCGAGTCCGACTCGCACTTGGTCGGTTTTTTTATAATTTCCAATGATCTCTACAACAAACTTACTAACGTATTGTATGGACCGATGAACCCCAGCACACATGATGCCACTAGTCCAGTCACGGTGCCTCCGTGCATGTAAGCTTCGTGCATGCTCAGGATTCCTACGCCTAGCATGCCCTTAATCATGTGGCCTGCGGATTCTACTAGACTGAAACGTAAATAAAATAAAAACGTCTTTATAACTTTTCCATGCAGAACTGGCGATAGAAAAACATAGAATGTGCCAGATGCTCCCGGATATGCTGTAAAAACCAGCAAAGGCATTCGAGGATTTCAGAGTGTTGTAATTTAGGTGATGAGCTGACAACCTGTCACTACAGCAATGTACAGATTATTGCAGTACATCTAAAATATTCAGACTATTTTAAACAAACGCCTGTTCACGCTCTGCCTACCCCATTAGGGGTAAAGATGTGACTGTACATCTATACCTATCATTATACTTTTTGAAAGTGTTGAAACCTCACTTTGTGGTGTACAAGTTCCTTCTCTCCGCTGAAAAGTCATAAGTAGATCTTTCAGCTCCAGGATAGTTTGTCAAGTCCTCTAAGCTGTCGAGTCCGTTCAAAAAATTGGATATTTCAAGTTTTACGGAATACGCATCATCTTCCTAAAAAACGAAATAAGATTAATTTAAAAAATTGCAAAAGTTCTGTGGGTTTAGCTGCCTCCAAATAGATACTCAAGCAAAACCATTTGTAGAGACCTGGAGATCAAATGAAATGTGACTCATATATAGAACAGCAAATTTTATGTCTTCAAAGCGAATAAATTCCAAAATAAACAAATAAAAATACTAACTATATACTGCGAGGATTCGGGTTCTAATTGTCGTCTGTGATACAACGCCGAAGTCGAAGACTTGACAAATCTAGGATTGGAGGACTGGTTTTGTGGCTCCCTTGTCGTCTGTGAACCCTGTTGCAGGTCTGTCTGTGATGTTGATGGTGAATGATCCTTTCCCGGGTCTAACCTAACTGTCTGAATAAAAAAGTACGAAAAGAAAAACAATTCAATGCCACTAGTAATAAAATAAGGTGGCAATCCATATAACTACCCGCATCGATAGGTGTATAAATTATAACACAAGCTTTCCACCAGTGGTTTCAAACGCGTTAAACGAGTTTTGAGTTTTAGGGTTTCCGCAGTTAAAAGTAGCCTATGTCATATTCCGGGACCTAACATACTTACATGTATGCCAAGTTTCATACCGATCCGTCCAGTGGTTGAAACGTGATTGAGTAACAAACATCCAAACATTCGCATGAATAACAATGTTGGACCAAGCACGCTACCCTGTGGGATTCCGTACTTAACTTTGTTTTTAAGTCTTCCCATCAAAATTATGTCTTCTTACATGGAAATAACTTTCAGCAAAGCGATATAGCTTTACCATTTATGACGAGATTTAACTCTGTGTACACGAATTACATCAGTGTGACCGTATCGAATGCATTTTTAAGGTATAGGAAAGTACTATTACCTACACACTACTACTTGAGCGACTTACCTTTTTGCCTTTTTCTTTATCTTTATCACCCATATTTTATGAGTAGTGGTATTTAGTAGAGTTTATTAGATTAAAGTATCCAAACGTTTACTCTGACTTTCATATCAATTAATTAAAAAGAATACAAGAAAGCGCAAAATCCTTTGGTAACTTGTACAAAATAAAAAGTTGATTTCAACATGAATAAAAAATACAAAAATGTTGATAAAAATATTTTTGACGGTTACCTACAGATAAAATATTCCCATGATATATTCAATCAAATAAGTGTAAAGAAGTTTTTATTCTGAGAATTTGAAATGTACGGATGGTCATGTCATGAGGGTGGCAAGCAGTGGTAGGAATCTTCATAGTAAAAAAATTTATGACATTTCTATATAGAGATAGCTCCCATGCTTGAAGTGATACCATGCAAGAAAATAAAAGTTAAAAAGTTATTATTTTTGCTATTCAGCTTCATACAATATCATGGATACAATTAGGATTTGGTAGTAACTTTGTATGAATATTGGCAACACTGCATTTTGTCATGGCGTCATGGCGATTTTTGTTTTTGGCGGTTGTGAAATTCATTGTTTCTTTTGTGGATTTGGAATGATTTTGACAAATTATTAGCGTAAAGTCGTAGCTTTACTCCTCCGCCACCACAGACCTTCGCGTTTATTGTGAGACAGTGACTCTTTACGTTGTGAGATACTGATTCTTTGTTTACGTTTGTGAGACAGTGATTCTTCAAGAATATTTGTGTTGATATTCACATATTCATTGCAGTTATTGAGGAAATGACTCTTTGTAGTATTTTGTCTTTAAAGATAAGTACAGGAAGTCATAGAACCTGTGAAATTTGTGGCTTAAAAGAGCGGCATGCTCATAAGCCCTTGCAGTTTATAAGGTTACCTATCAATGAAAACAGGTAAGACCAAGTTGCAAAACAATGACTAGCATTTATATTTTGATCACTACTACACGCTGTCCAATTTAAAGAAATGTTGCAATTTCACCAATGTCAAGTAATATTGCACAAAAAGTTAGGACTACATTTGTATAGATAGCTGAATAAGAAGTGCTAGCATTAGATGGACCGCATATAATCTGGTGTAAGATAAGTCCCAAGAGTATAAAAGTTTTACGACATGACAGGACACCCTCCAGCAAACAAAGTGAGCAACAAAGTTACAGATACACATGAGCATTTAAAACAGCAATAAACTATTTTTATTTTTGTTTCCAGATGCAAGGAATGGATTAAGGTTATTGGCAAGGACGACTTGGTAAATTTGCCAATTGAAAAAAGTAAGAAGTTTTGTTACTGAGACATTTTGCGAAAGGGACATAATGCGACTGAACGGATTGTTGTATAGTAAATATATAAGCATGATAGCAAATAAATATGCAATAGATAAGCATGTTTAGTTTCTAAATATTAGTCGCATAATTGTGATTGTTCTTTTTTATAATATATGAATAAAGCTTTTCTTACACTCTTGATTTTTTCTTTCACTTAAATCAATTTAAATCTTATGAACATATTTAACGCGACGCGATGGACCTAAAAAATCTATATCGACATTCTATTTGCACATCACTAATATCGATGATTTTTCTACCAAGATTTTGCCCCTCACTAGCTGTGACAGCTGTCAGATGTAGGTTGCCATAAAATGGGACTCAACTCGAACAAAAACGGTTGTATGGAGATCGGTCTCTTAAAACGCTAGTTTTATTTACTTCCTCTATGGTGGCAAGTGGTGGCATGGGGAGGGTGGCGTGGCATTAGTTTTTTTTTTTTTTTTTTTTTTTTTTTCAGGGCTGCCTTCAGAGTTCAGATGGCCGCCACGCCATCGCATCGGCCAGTATGAATTTTATACCGTATATGATTTTTATAGCGACGGACTAGCGGGTCGGGGAACCAATAATGTACCTTACAGCCATGATAATTGACGACCCGATAAGGTACGCGCTGATATTACCAGACCAGGCATGTAAATGAATTATTGGCTGTGCATTCCGTGGCTTCGTGTATTATTGGCGGGAGTAAGAAGCAAAGGAAGGCGCTACCGTACGATACGGATTGTTATCTCCGCGCAAAAGTCTGTTTAGCATTGGAATGTGAATCACCGGCGCATTCTAACGACTTTAAGCAAGCGTAGGTTAAGATTAGGTTAAGATAACTCAAGAATAAATACTGAAGACTAGGCTGCATGGGCTCACGCTCTTTGCCTTCCCTAATGGGAGAATTAAAAAAAAAACAGCGATTATGTTTTTTAAATCACAGACTTAGTTTGTTTGTTTCTTTCTTTGTTTGCGTGAAAATTAAAATAATGGGGAAAAGATACTATTGTGATTACTGTGACAAAACCATGGCGGCTACTCCTTCAACAGTCAGAACCCACATGAAGGGTTTGGTTCATCAGAAATTAGTGTTAGATCATTACCAAAAGTTCAAAGGTAACTCTTCATGGTTCTAACTTTTAAGTAAGCCTTGTATATTATAAAAGCAAACCTATTAACTTTGAGTCCACGTTATTAATCTAAAAACCTTCCATAGTTTTTATTCACGGTTTGCATTTTGTAATCTATCATTAGGTATGTTTTTTTTTCTTGAATCTAGTTGATTTATTACTCAGTTAAAATGATCGGGTTGGTAGGTAGGTACTCCCACACTCCGCCCTGAACTTGACTCTCTGACCAATGATCGCAAATTAATTTCATTTTCCAAAAAATAAAAATATAATTTAGTAGTAAAAATAGTATGACACATAATTTTATGATTCTCTATTTTTGTATTTTTTTTTTATACATACTGGGTGTTTGAAAGCTAGGTCCAAAGCCTGAATTTTGGGGGAATAATCTTAAAATAGCAATAAAAAACAAAAATATCAGACTTTGCTTAAAGCATGTACCTATGGCTCAGAATGTTCCAAATGGATAGATAGATAGATAGATAAAACATTTATTTTAATGGAGAATGGATGGATTTGTTTAAATGGAGTCAGCTATCACCCCTTTCAGGCTTTGGACCTAGCTTCCAACTACCCTGTATAGAATAAATATTTTAATTGTATATTTCCTGCAGATCCTGATACAATATTAAGAGAAGAGAGTGTCAAGAAGCCCTGCTCAAGATTTCCGAGGGGTGAATGCCAGTTCGGAAGCATGTGCCGGTTCTCTCACTATACACGAGAACAAATAGATCACCTTAGACAAATAGGTGAGCCAAATATTGGGTAGGCACCTACACCATCTATACAGGGTGTAAAAAGAGAACTGCGTTCCTCTAAACCACATATTCTATCTACAATATGAAACAGCTTTTCCAAAGCATAATTTTTCTTCGGTGAAATAATTGTTCAAGTTATTTTTGGTGCTTTAGGTTTTTTTTTGATATCATTTGTAGAACATGTACTTTTAAGGCATGCAGTACTTTTTTTAAACCATCCTGCTGATCAAATAATATTATGTTGTGTGTTTTTGAAGCATACATTTTTAATCATTTTTACAAGTGCTCTACATAAGTCTGAAGCATATTTTCCATAGGGTAGTAATTTAACTATCATTATTATCATTTTACAGTGGCAGAAAAAAAAAGATTAGCAACCAATTCAGCACAACCATCTTTCGAAGATCTATATCAAAAACTGCAAGATCAAAAATCTGAAACAAATAATTTCAATGATGGCAACACTGTTTTGTACGACAAAAATGGTATCACTCATGTTTTTCCATGGGTTTACAACTCAGTTTTCGAAACCTATGGAGAAAATCTGCCACTCAGTATAAGAAAACTTATCATTGAAGATTTTGAAGATGCCAGTATAGAAATATGGGGCTAAAGATTTTGGTTCACATCCCAATTTGAAAATGGGAAAGGTAAGGTAGGTAAAGCATGGTTATATATTCTGTGGCATGGTCCTAGATTTCTCTCGCCCAACATTTCTAAGAAAAACGGTGGTGATAGTCAGACAGACAGACAGACGGACAACCGAGTGATCCTATACCTAAGGGTTTCTTTTTTCCTTTTGAGATACGGAACCCTAAAAACGGGGCACATATTGTTTTATTCAATAAACCACACAGTCATATAGTATTGTAAAAAGTTAGTATCTGCGAAAATATTTTGGTAACAAATGCCATCCCAGTGGTGCATGGCTCATGGCTGCTACTCTGATGGTTTCCAAACTCCGGTTTCCTAAACGGCCGAAGCCGAAGGGGACAATAATCATCCAACTAGAGTCTGTCTAATGAGTACAGTCTTACTGCCTGCAAGAGTTTCTCAATGAAAAGTTTTAATTAAAAAAAATATTTTTTTTTTTATTGAAATTAAAGTTATAATAGAAATAAAGTTATGATTAGTAGGTACAATTATTAGATTATATACCCAATGTGATTTTAGATTTAGTTTTTAGAAATAAGATTGCTGTGCCCTAACCGGGTTCATGTTGAAGCTATACCCTGTATTGTTAACAACTTTTGTACAACATGAATGCAATAAACATATTGAGTATTGAGTCGTTGCACACGGAAATGGCGCTAATTTTAAAAATCTTTAAATGTAAACACAGAATAACTACAATAAAACTATTTTGATACTTTTATTTTATTTGTATGGAAATATCAAAATAGTTTTTTTGTGTAAAATGGTAAAAGTATCAAAATAGTTTTATTGTAGTTTTTCTGTGTTCAAATGTGGAAGATTTTTAAAATTAGCGCCATTTCCGTGTGCAACGACTCATTAGACAGACTCTAAGTGGGCGACTGTTAAAATAGAAAAATACCCATATCTGCATGTTTTTGTTACGCTTTTTCAAGCGGTTTGTTTTCTAATCAAACTGCAGTTAGATTTCATATTAATTTTTCGAATTTGTTTATATTTTTTGAAACATGAACAATGAATTTCGTATTTTCCTACAAGACTATAGTTTTAGTAAGTTATTCATATTATAAGTTTAAAGTACTTTTTACTTGTCCATACTGAGACTGAGATATTTAACAGCATATTTCTCGGTAATGTGCGTAGTAAACTATAATAAAAAACAACTAATTAAGTTACAGTTACATAACGTTTGTGAGTTATTATTTTCTTATTTACAGGTATTGATTCAAATTAAAATCCTTTATGGGACACTTTATACATCCAGCGACGAATTTCAGTTATTAGACGACAAAGTCAATGATAATACAGACAATGTAGACTCAAATGAAAAAAATAACGCATATTATATTGTAGGGATAGTAAACAATAATAATGGAGACGATGATAGTGAATACATTAATGATTTAGTTGAAGAACTTGTCAGAAATGGTATTGAACTTAAAACTGGTTATTTATACGAAGTCCTAGGACTAATATCACCGACAGAATATATAGATGGTCACAATGTCAAAGCTGCCTTGAGAACCCCACCGTCAGTGATCGATTACCAGCTAGGCAATGCTAAAGATATAACTGAATACATGAAACTAACGGATCAATGGGTAACAACTAACCATCTAACAAACGAAAACGTTATAAAACCGGTCGCAAGCACATACCAGCATGTAAAAATAACGTGCTTAAATGGAAACAAATGCACAAAACCAAAAGTTCCGGAAAGTGATGATGATGACAGTGAAGATGAAGACTGTTCAACAGATCTAACTAGGAGAATACAGAAAAACCAACAAAAACACAAGAAAAATAAACAAATACAAAGAAGTAAAAATCGAGGTCAGTTGCTTAGTAAAGTAGTTGGTGGAAAAAAAGCTCAAAACAAAAAAGTAAAGAGATCCAAAAATGGAAATAAACGTGTAAAGTTGATTGGGCCTGGTTACGCAAAGAGGCCTAGTAAGAAACGTCCTCGCGATGATGGTCTGTACAAGAAAGTACTAGAACGTAGAGAGAAAATTAAACAAGAGAAGCTTGCTGCCGAGAGACAAGCAAGAGTGGACAAAATAATGGAATTCCTCCAGCCTAATGTTTTGAGCACAAGATACATTTATTACGAATTGAAGAGGATTATAGAAACGAAACAGATTAGAGACAAATTGAGGAAGATGGTTTATATGATGGAGCTTCCGTACTTCCGAGAAAGGAATTTAGCCGAGGACGTTCTGATATGTTACAAGAAGAATATGATATTAGATGAAGAGACACATCCCCATTGGATACACCCTGTTAACAATTTAGTGATAAACACAATAAAAGATCCTGTGAACGATGGCGTACAGTAGAAATTATTTAAGACAATTTTTGTTTTTAAATGTATGTATGTAGGTATGTATAATTCGTAAGGATAAAAGAAATAAATTGATGCGAGTAAATTTTATCGTTATTTTAATTAGATCGTTGAGGATTTATTTATTTGTCATTATACGGGTGTATAACAAAGTAGGTGTAGGTACTTTAAACCACATGATATACTATATACTGATACTAATGATACCAAACAACTTTTCCAAAGCACGAAAATATTAACTCTGAAAAAATAAAATTCCTTCTTCATACAAAGATGCTCTCCTCAATTTTGTATGGACAAAACAAAATTTTATTCAAATAAAAGAATGTACCGCCGGGTTCGACCAGGTGCAGACTGTTTTTTTCGTTTTTAAGTGCCTTTAACATTATTGTTTTTTAACGAATTTTGCAAAATAAATTGACTTTACTAGTATTAAAAAAAAAATATATATATATATTCAGCTATTTTAGCTGTGCTATTAGGCGGTTTAGAAACTCTGTCACCAGGGTTCATCGGGTCGATCGACTAGAAACCCATACAACAGAAGAAGCAATTTTTTTTACACCCTGTACCGTAAAATGGGGGGAATAGAATTCACGGGGGCAATAGAAAAAAAAAACCGAACTAAGTTTAGACGACTCCTACATACAGTCTCTTCAATATTATTTTAGTAGAAACTATTTTTTTATTTTGGCAATATATATAGTTTTTTTTTTTACCATAGACAAATGACTCAACTGTCATTTTTAGACAGAAAATTACCGGTAAAGTTGCTGTGTAAAAACAGCCGAAATTTAGCTCCTCAAAACTTTAAGTTTTCAAAATTAATACTGCCTTTTTGTGAGTTCTGCTTCTTAATGCTGAATGTAAATACAATATTCTTACTAGATATCACTAAAGTTATTGTTTTTTAAGCAATTTAAATTCATAAAATTATAAAATACTCTGGCAGGTAAATTTGGGTACAAAAAGGGGTCAATAGAAATCAAAGAGGGGTCAATAGAAGTCTAGAAGGGGGGTAATAGATATAGTACAGGGGTGAATAGACATGAGTACGGGGTGAAAAGGATCAAGTACGGGGTCAATAGATTTTGTTATGCTAGGGTTGCGTCTGCTGTGTAAATGATTTTATTATTTTATATCATGAAGATTTGTAAAATTTACGCAAAGAAATAGTAAGAAAGCACTTAACAATTGTTTTTTTTTGTTGATTTTATTTTGAGAATTTACTGGAAGGTTTTTTTAAGTTTTTGTTTATTTTACTAAAGATTTTTTCAGT